>JAMAJW010000121.1:0-85188 GCA_023628855.1 Coniochaeta sp. PK30-01 | reverse complement strand
GGGGGGGGTTTGATGGATACGAGGCGCTCGACTTGGAAGAACGACAGGAACGCTTCAATCCATGCCGCCGCGACCCGTCGTGCTCAAGTCGCTACCGGGGCCGGACCGAGCAAAGTTTGCTCGTCCGTGTAGCGAAGAGGAAGCGACGACCCTGCTAAAGACTCTCGAAGGGCGGCTGGCGATCGAGAACGGAGATGACTAACGCAGCTTTACGCTTCGATGTATTACAGTCGCGGAACGCCTTCGATCCAGCATAAGCTGAAGGGGACGCAGGAGGACGGCGCCAACGACCATGATTCTGTGGTTTCCGCGAAGGATGCTACGGCGGTGTCGAGAACGAGCCAGCGTGCCAGAAGTTCTGCGAGCAGAGTAGCGAGGAGCGTTCAGTAGTACCAGGACCATCTGTTTCCTCGTTGCAGACAAGACTGTGGTTGAAGAGGCGGCGGCAAGGTGCCCTATGTTTCGAGCTAGAGGCACCTTATGTGAATGACCTATCCGCGTCGAGGGGGATTCGGCCAGGAGATCCAACTGGTGATTATCCACGCCGTGGAGCGGACTGCACGAGCAAGGCCGAGACAACCCTTGAATAGGAGTCGTAGAGTGAGGACGACGCCGGAGAGGCGAGGCTAGGGCCAACTGGCTTGGTAGAGACGAAGTAGCCTGCCCAAGGTAGGGTAAGGGTAGGTGTATGCTCGAGGCACTCCACCATAGAGAAATCTCTGGTCGTTGTGCCCCAACTGATTCTTTTCCAACTAGTATTGGCTGAGGCGTCGATGACGACTAGGTCAGCGAATCTAGACAAATTCATTCCTAATGCCACCTGCTCTGAATCTTTCTTGGGTCGCTAAGCCCCTGTTTGAGGCAATGATAAGGCAACCATTTGTGGCCTCCTGCATAGTAAGGGTACATGCAGGCACACGTTTTTTTTTATAGACACGACAAGCTGCATCAGCTGGACAAGAATACGGAAAAGGCCAGCTCGTTGTTTGCTGTAATCTATTCCTCACTATAGCTGTATCAAGGCCTGCTTCCCTGGCCGGCAAGCCGCTGGGTTGCAGCTTGTCTGCATGAATTCACTTTGTTAAATCGCTATGATGCCGCCATTTTCCAGCAGGTAATGTCAGCTGCCCCTCCTGTTCAGGCCTCTGTTTCTTCAGGGGCGTTTCAAACAGAGACACGTAGTATTCTAGGCGCCATACAAGGCACTAGCTGTAGCTGCATTCCAAAGAGGTTGGCACTATCAAATAATAGTCTCACCAACCTCTCGAACAGACGGTTCCAATTTTGCCCGTCTCAAGCGCCGACTAGTTCCTTGAACGACGCCACAAGGAACCCGTTAACGAGCGCTCGGGACTTTGGCCGAACCCTAGGTGGGATTGACAAGCACAGTCTAGAGTCAATATCTAGGAACGGATGGACACTAGGTGGGCTCGTGAGAGGGTATAGGAGGACTTGAATTCCAGATGAGTTGCCTGTTCCTAACGCAGCCGCCGCTCGCGGCCAAGTCATTCATAACGCCCCCCCGATGACCAGGAACAACACTGGCCATACCCTCTATTCTTAGATGCTTGCGAATTGACGTCCGTTACATAACCTTAGCCTGGAGAAATCTAGCTTCATCCATTACCTACAGAGACTGAATACAGAGACTCTCAATGATGGTGCCCGAACTGCGTGAGAAGAGGCAACAGCATGCCAACTACCGTGGCAAGCGTATCGCGCATCTGTGGCTTGGTCTGCTTCCTTTGCGGTATACTAGTGCCTTCCGAGTAGCCGTTCAGACTGGGATGATGTTCATGGCCCGAAGACCCGCCATCCTCTTGCATGGCGTGCATAGCAACATACCTGTAACAGGGTTAGACAATCATCGGCAGTATGAGGGCAAGAGACGGATAATGCTCACAAGAAAGTTCCCGCCGAGAACAGTAATAACATGCCGGTCCACCACTGGCCGGATTCCCCCTCCATACTGTCACCTCCTATCAAAGACACTATCATGTAAGTTGCCAAAGCGCCCAAGGGGGCAGCTAGACTGAAAACAATAAGGTGGCCCCTCGCAGCTCGCTTCGAGAGTCCCTGCTTGAGCAAGACAGACGTCAGGCCAAAAGCCGCCGGCGCCTTATGGACCATGATCGCCACGAATATAATAAATCCGAGCTTCATGTCCGACGTAGTCGCCGAAGCACCCATCGCAATGCCGTCGGCGGCGGCGTGGATTACCAGTCCCGTTGTCGTTGCCAAGGACCTCGACTGTTTTGGTGTCGGCGTCAACGAGCTCAAGAAACTCTCGGATTCTTCTTCGCCAGTCACGGCCGAGGACTCGAGGTTGTCGAGACTTATATGCCTCGTCGTCGGTGCGGCCTGGAAATTCTCGGTCGCGTGGCGCGGAAGCCGGTCTACCAGGAACATCAAGACGAAGCCGGTCATGAGCGCGAAGCCAATGAAGAAAGTGGGCAGCCTGGGCTCGGGTTGGTCCGGTTTCGTATCCTCGTGTGGCTTCTCAACGCCATTCTCCTCCCGCCTGACGAGTCTTTCCAGTGTATTGGACTCTCGTGTTATCTCTTTGGCAACAATGCTGTTGATGGCGCCGTGGTGCTCGGCCGTATCACGCTTGACAGAGAGCTCTGCCACGTTCTGTATGCCCCAAGAGACTTCGGCGTTCCTAATGAACCGAGCATGTCGCGCACCGTGCGTATGGCCCGCAGCGCCGGTCGTCGCAACCGCTTCAATGCCTTCCGGTATGATGACAATGAGCGAGGTGCCCACAAGTATGCCGATGCCGAGACTCGATATAAGGCGCAGTTGCGATTGGGAAAGCGTCATGGATAGTGGAAGTGCGCCGGCCAGGAAGGAGCTGTCGCATGTTAGAAAATGGAAGTGTCCGGGTTGCAGAGAACACCCTCTACATACGCCAATGCCATGACCACCTGTTTGTGCACTCGCGCATTAGCTTCCAGCGTTGATAGCATCGCGCCCAGCGGTTATCAACTTACACTGAGGGCCAAAAGTAGAAGTAGACCACCCATTTTAACGACAGTCGTTCCAGACGTACGAAGAAGGAGGATGATGCCTTGGAAGGTGCTACCGAGTCATCCTACTCTGGATCTCTGCCGGCACCAAACAAAAAGCAAGAAATCAAGATCGGACTCAATTCTCTGATGATGGTCAATGGCTCCTCGAGACGATTAGGGAGCGGGCTGTCAAAACGAGTGACACATTGCCATCCCAACAATCTATGGGAGGTTTCTCCTGCCACCTACTGCGATAGAGCAGCACTTTAACGTTGGACTTGTGCATCCCTGTCAGACGATTGAAAGGGACCACAACCCCTGTCTGAACTCCTCCTGCCTCTGTCGGTTGATCGGACGCCTTTCTGAATGAGGAAAAGCGTGGCACCACGTTAGCTGGCCCGTGCGTTCAATTAAGCACAGGCAAGGAAGGAGCGTGTGAGACGCGATTACCTGTCGCGATACTCGATAGCGCGTCAAACAACCGCAACTTTCGAAGATTTCCTTTCCAGGCTAGCTTCGCCAGGCGAACATCTCAACTCTAAGCTCCAGGAGCGCCTTCTAGTTATCGCATTCCTTCGTAGACCATTCTATCACAGCGACCTCACATTCCGCCTCTAGCACTTTACAGAGGGCTTGACATCAGACACTGCAGACAGGAACGAGTAATTCCAGCAGTCAATCCACCTTTTTCTCAACGAGGGCAGAGAACAACCATCCACAATGGCTGAGACGGATGATACTTGTGAGCATTAAATCCTCGAGTTTGCGGCGCCTTGGCTGATGTCAGGTGTCTAGGGTCGAGCAAGGCCAACGAGGCCCTTACTGTGTCGCTTGTGACGCCCGTCGCTGGTCAGCTGAAGACCGTATCCAGCTTCCACCCAAAGTTCACCTACCCGATATTTGGCGAGGAGGAGCAGATATTCGGATACAAAAATCTCAAGATTAACCTACGGTACCATGCCAGCGATATGCGACCACACCTGAACACCACATACAGCAAGAAATTCCAGGCCATTGGGGACACTGAGCCAGCCGACATAGACGAGATGCTCAAGCCATTCCTTCCTGCGGGTACATTGGCCGATTATTAATGTACAATACATAAGGTACATAATGTGCTAACGGCTTAGCAGTGGCCTTCCAAAAAAGCAAAGACTTCGATCAGGCAGTCACCTCCCTGCCAGAGAACTGGACCCCGCCGGGAGAGAAGGTCCGGGAGTTCAAGACTTCGCAAAAGGCCCATACGTTCGAGGTGTGGAAAGGAAGTTTGGGCGACCGCGCGGTCAAGCAGCTCGTGTCCCGGATTCAGATCCTCGTATCCCTCTTCATCGAGGGAGGAACGCCGCTGGACGTGGACCAACCTGAAGCAGATCGCTGGACAGTCTTCTTTCTCTACACCAAATACACCGATCCTGCCACGCAACGTCAGGTGTACATGTTTGCAGGCTATTGCACAGTGTACCGATTCTACCTATACCAGCCGCCATCACCGCCAGCGTCTCCGACTGAGAATGCGCCGAAAGACGACTTGGATCTAGGGGATGGCAACTTCGATCTCTCTCAGCTGCCCTGCCGGACTCGGATATCTCAGTTCATCATAATACCGTCCTTCCAAGGCAAAGGCGTTGGGTCTCACTTCTACCAGGCGATCTTCAGCGAGTACCTGAAACATCCGCAGACCGTGGAGCTCACAGTGGAGGACCCTAACGAGGAGTTTGACGACATGCGAGATCTATGCGACCTGACGTACCTGCGCACCGTGCCTGACTTCCTGAAGCTGCGGATCAACACCAGCATTCAGCTACCCAAGGATGCTGCGGTACCGAAGAACATCATCGATCCGGAGGCGTACGAGAAACTGCGCCGCAGAGTCAAGATTGCACCCAGACAATTTGCTCGCGTTCTAGAAATGCAGCTCATGTCTCAGCTTGCCGAATCTGTGCGTCCTGGAATCACCACTGACGAAGAAGAGCAGTCGTCCGAGCCCGCACCCACACCAGCAGAGGAACACGAGTACAGCTTGTGGAAGCTACTGGTAAAGGCGAGGCTGTACCGCCAGCACAAAGACATCCTCGGCCAGTTGGACATTGCTGAGCGGCTGGAAAAGCTCGAGGAGACCGTTGCTAGCGTCGAGTTCGAATACGCCCGTCTGCTGGCCCTCCTGGAATCTAGGCTGAACAAAGCCCGCGAGGGGCTGCAAAACGGCAGCAATGGGAAGAGGAAAGCGGAAGACGTTGCGGGGGAGGCCTCTGCGAGCAAGAAGGCTCGAGTTGAGGATGCTGAGTAGGCTTTGGGGGAAGGATGGATGAGCTATAAAGACATCAGCTGGCGAGGCTTTTGCTGTACGATCATGTAATAGGTCTCGGTGCTTTGAGAGGACTAATTCACCAGTCCCGGATGACTGATGACACTCTTAAGGAGAGAGACGGAGACAGGATCACATCACGAATTGAATTCCATCTTCTGAACACAACCGATAACATGCCACTGGACGCCTTTCATCTTGAAGATTTTCCGTCTGATGAAGGCGACGATGCTCCTCTAGCCCTGCCCAACCACTGTCTATGAACGCCAAATGCCCCTCTAGTCCCATAGCCCGATATGTCTGACACAGTCTTGCGACCTAACCATCTTACACCTTGCCGACCTCTATTGAAATTGACCGTTCCCAAACCTCGTCCCATTAACCCCCTGAACGCCCTTGCCAAGCTGGCCAGCAACCACGGTAGCCTCTCTCACAGCCCTCGCCACAGTGCCCCTTACCCGCCCCTCCTCAAGCACCATCAGCCCGCCGATAGTGCACCCGCCGGGCGTGCTGACCTTATCCTTCAACAGCGCCGGATGCTCACCACCCAGCACCAGCTCCGCGGTCCCACGCATCGTCTGCGCGGCCATCCTCAGCGCCTCCGCCCGCGGGAGGCCCATCGCCACGGCACCGTCGACAGCAGCCTCGAGCATCAGGGCGAAGAAGGCCGGGCCGGCCCCGCAGAGCGCCGTGGCGGCGTCCATCGCGGCCGGCGGGAGGTAGACGACGTCGCCGACGCGGCGGAAGATCCAGTCCACCAGGGCGGACGTCTGGGTCTCGAGAGGCGACGTCTTGGTGCCGATGACCGTCATCGACTGCCTCACGAGCGCCGCCGCGTTGGGCATCGCGCGGACGACGGTGCACTCGACGTCGAGCTGCTTGACACCGGCCAGCTGGTCGGCGTAGGTCAGTCGCGGGTAGAGCGTCTCCTCGATCTGGTGCACGCTGACGCCCGCCAGGATGCTGATGAGGAGTTTTCCTCTCAGCGCCTCACGCATGCCTTCCTCGTTGAGCACCTCGGAGAGGGCGGATGGTTCGCAGGCGAGGATGACAACGTCGGCGTAACAGACGGAAAGGACATTTTTGCCGTGGACAATATGAACACCTGGGAAGTGGCCGAGGGCGGATTGGACCTTCTCCACGCTCTCGGGCCGCCTGACGCAGGCGAAGAATCGGCTCGGGAGGTGGGGAGGGAGGTCCGAGTTGCTGAGAGGGGTGGGAGTGCTGGATGGGGGTTTGGACTCTGGGGTGGCTTGGAGAGAGGTGAGGATGCCGGAGAGGATGGCGATGCCCATTGTGCCTGTGAACGGTTAGTACGAACACTCCGTGACATGCATGGTGGTGCCAGCTTACCGCATCCGAGTACCGTCATGGTAAGCTCCTTGGATCTGTCTGCTGCCATGCTT
The DNA here is from genome assembly GCA_023628855.1 of Coniochaeta sp. PK30-01. Taxonomy (NCBI): domain Eukaryota; kingdom Fungi; phylum Ascomycota; class Sordariomycetes; order Coniochaetales; family Coniochaetaceae; genus Coniochaeta; species Coniochaeta sp. PK30-01. The sequence goes on along the minus strand of JAMAJW010000121.1, from coordinate 78,466 downwards.
GAAGATTTGAGGAGAGGTTGTAAGAGGATGAAGTTGTGTATATGGAATGGGTCTCAAGTCTGACGCAGAGAACAGTAAAAATGGAAAATAAAAAACAGGTATCCTTGACAGTGTGAAGGCAATAGAAACCTCGAAATATGTATCAATTTTCAGAGAATATACAGTAGGGAGCGTATGAACTGCTCTACCACCACCCCAGAGTCCTAACTGACCGCAAACATTTTGTCCCATCTTAAAATCCACCATTAACAATTGAGTCTTTGAGCCTGCATTGCCCCGCATTTCCGTCCCTTAAATCAACCTTGCACCTGGCCGGCACGCCAGCTGGCGATACTCGAGCAGCTCTCACGGCTTCCGCATTTCTTCAAGACGAAGTATAACTGCCCGCGGCGACTCTCATGAGAAGGGACATGTCGAGGAATCATCCACTCTCATAATAATTCCCCCCCGGATGCAACTCATGTATCAATATCATCGCCACGAGAACCTGCCGAGTCCCCCAAGATGGCCGACCCTTTCGAAGTGCGGATGCGCTTCACCTCACAGCTCCAGCATCTCAACGCTTCGGTGACTTCTGCCCAGAAAGCCGCCCAGTTCGCTCTTAAGTACAAGGACATGGGCGAGGACTTGCACTCGTGTATTCTGGAGCAGCTTGAACGAGTGAGTTCCTACCGTTTCTTTTTCACGTGCGACGATGGCAAAACCATGATGAGCTGTGAAATGTCACCGGTTAGTTCACTAACGCCAACAGAACAACATGAACATCCGCGCCAACATAATGTACTTCATCGAGCACTTCCTCGACATGGCCGCCAAGGACGGCCACGCGGACTACATCCGCATGATGCAGCGCGACATCATCCGCGTGGTCGACGCCGTGGCGCCCGACGACGGCTCGGGCGCCGCCAACGTCAAGGTCGTCCGCCGCGTGTTGCAAGGGCTGCGGGCCAAGAACTTCCTCGAGGCGCAGGCCGTGCGCGAGATCGAGGAGGTGCTGAGGGAGCGCGACACGGCGGCCCGCGGCGACGGCGACGGTGACGGTGACGTGGGCATGTTGACGTCGCCGACCGGGGCGGGGGCGGGGGCGGAGGGTGACGACCTGCTGATGGGCGGCGACATGCCGCCGTCGCAGACGCTGCCGCAGCCCGGAAGGAGACCGGGCCCCGGTGCGGGCGGGATGAAGCTGGATAGGAAACAGGTCGAGCAGCGGATCGAGGAGGACAGGGAGCGCCATAAGAGGCTTAGGGAGAGCATCTGGGCCGTGCCGCCGGGTCCGAACGCGGAGAGGGATAAGTTGTGGGAGGAGACGAGCGATCTGGGCGAGGACGACCATATCATGGGGGAGGAGGAGTGGGAGGAGAGGCTGCACACGGCGCAGAATAGCTGCGTGCATCGCCGGGAGGAGAAGAGGGCGAATGGGAGGCATTAGGGTGTGCTGTCTTGTTCCGAGGTGGAAGTGTCTCGGGTGTGGATTGAGGTGGTTGATTTGCGAGGTCCACGGTGCTGGTCCCGAGAAGACGGAACTGCTGGATGCGAAGGGTGAGGCGCACGAGGGGTTTCCGAACTAGGGTGCGGTAAGCACCGAGTGAGGGTGCAGGCGATATGCATGGTCCGGCGTTTGATGGTTGTTTGGCGGCGTTTCTAATCAAAACAAGGGAAAGGACTTCCGCTGTGTGTTATGGAGGATCTGTCTCCATGGTCTAGGATTCTGTTTGCAGCGAATTCAGTGATTGGCTCTGAACACATTTCGCCCATCATGACTGCACAAAGCTGCACGAGAAAGAGAGCTGAGCTCTAGTTGTTGTATATAGTGTTACATTTTACATGTTGTTTGTACATGCGCGGCCGATGTCCTCTATCGTCACATCAGGTATCCCATTCTCGCTGCTCAACGTCCACATCGAGGAGCCCCTTATTCCATGGTCACCACGGCGCCGAGCGCCTTGAGGGCGGCGACAATCTTCTCGGCCTCCTCCTTGGGCACCGACTCCTTCATCGTCTTGGGCGCGCTCTCGACAAACTTCTTCGAGTCGACCAAGCTGAGGCCGAGCATGCTCTTCACCTCCTTGATGACCTTTGGCTTGGCGGCGGCGTCGAAGGACATCAGCTTCAGGGTGAACAGCGTCTTCTCCGCAGGCGCGGGGGCGGCCTCCTCGGGCTCGGCGGCTGCGGGAGCGGCAGCTGGTGCGGCGGCAGCGGCGAATCCGCCCACGGGCAGGTCGGGGATGTTCAGTCGGGACTTGATAGACCGGTGCGTTAGTTAAATCCAAAGCACGTGTGTCTTGTCTCTATGAGAGCCTTTTGGGAGCCTACCTTCAAGCTCGACACCAGGTCTGCGGTCTCCAGGAGGGTCAATTGGCTGATCTGATCGACGATTCCTGCAATCTTGGGGTTGACTGCTGCCGCCTCGGTCGAGTTGTGCCGCCGCGAGATGCTGTATTGGAGGAAGGATGCCGATGCGCGGACTGTGGTGCTAGCACGCAGCTGACGCGCGCAGCATTGAGCTGCGTACCTGCTTGATAATGACATCTTGTCTGTGGTGGTTTGTGGGATGCCGTAGAGCTCGGGGACGCGGAGTCAGAAGGGAGGATGTCGTCGTCGCGGAATATCGGTCTCGAGCTCGAATGTTGCAAGTTCAATGGAGATTTTTGGTCGACGTTGAAGAAGAATGGGTCGGGTAGCTTCTGATTGGCCACTTGTTGAAGTGGTCGCGCCGTCTGTTAGCGGGTTCCGCGACCTTTTTGATGGTCTGTGCTCAAAAAGTTCAGAAGCAGCCGAGTTTGGAGAAGTTTTTGGCTGTGTCTTAACTAAAAAATGTCTAGCATAGTAGAAAATCTATGAAGAGAGGCAAACATACAAACCTTCCTCTCACCCCCACCACATCATCATGGCCATGATCGATGTGAATCCGCAGAGGGATATTCTGCTGAGCGACGCGACCATATTGGGACAACTACCTCCCGAATTACTCCACGTTATTCAGAATCACCAAGCGTCAAACTTCCTTGATGCTGTCGCCGCCGCAGCTTTAATTCCCAGACTTACAGGCCGAATCTTCGCCTGCTGTGAGGCCGTCTTTGCAGATATTTGCGCCAGATGGATCCTCTCTTCACCGCACAGCCCCTCTGAACATGTCAAGGTCATATCGGCCTTAGCAAGGGTGCTTCCCTTCGCACCATATCTCTCCGTATATCTGCGCAAATACTTGAGATCTTCCGTTCGCCATGGAGACGACGACGTTACCCTGCCAGGACTGGATCTGGACCGCTATGAGGAGACAGAGTTGAGGCAACTTCTCCTGGCGGTATGGAGGCTCAACAGTTTTGACCGACGGGAGTTCTCTGGGCTTGTGGACCCTACCCAAACTCAGGCTCTTCTGAGCCATGCAGACCCTTTGATCCGGTACTTGGCCATCCGGATCTTCTGTCAGCAACTGGATGCGGCCGACTTCAAGCTTGACGCTCTTATCCACCAGCACATCCGGGAAGACGAGTCTCTCGTTGCCGACCTGGATGGTCGCGAAGCAGACTACACGTTTCTCAGCTTGTACGAACATGGCCGAGCAAAGGAAGTGCAGGAACTCAGAGCCCAGTCGCCGCCGGCAACTGATGGACTAGGGCATCAACCACTCGGCTTGCAGAAGTCCACTCCCTGGGTCGTGAACTACGGGAAAACTGTCTTTCCTCGGCCTCTCGGCCCTGTCAGCAAAGCCTCGAATCTAGTCCATACGCCCACGACCATTGGTAACCTTGAACGGCTCGTTAGCCGGTTACAGAAGCCTGGTCCCATTCTTTTACACGGAGTCTCCGGGTCTGGAAAGACCTCTTTGGTCCATGAAATCTCTCGAGAGCTCGGCAAGGACGAGGGCCTTGTAACACTCCACCTCAACGACCAGACAGACGCCAAGGTGCTCCTTGGTCTCTACACCACCGACTCAAAGCCCGGTTCCTTCTCGTGGCGGCCTGGCGTCTTGACTACCGCGGTCAAGGAAGGACGGTGGGTTCTGATCGAAGACCTGGATCGAGCGCCAACTGAGCTCATGAGCACCCTCCTACCCTTGGTCGAGAGAGGAGAACTTCTTATCCCCAGTCGCGGCGAGGTCATCCGGGCCTCGGATGACTTCCGCATTTTTGCGACCGTCAGGACATCGCTAGGGATGAATGGGCATGAGAACTTGCCCAATTTGATCGGCATGCGTCTCTGGCAGCTTCTCTCTGTGCAACCTCTGGCGCACAAGGAGTTGCGAGATATCATTCTCGGTAGCCACCCCCGCCTGCACAAGTATCTCAACAACATTCTGTCCGTTTATCACCGACTCCTCTCGATGACCACCGGTTCCTCCGCCCTGATTCTCGGACGGGGTGTAGCAGAACGCCCCATCAGCACCCGAGACTTGCTAAAATGGTGTCGCCGGCTAGACAATGTGTTATCAATGGCCGGGTGCAAGACTGGGGATGAAGCTGTCAGCGATACGGTTCTGCACTGGATGTTTATGGAAGCCGTCGACTGCTTTGTGAGCAGCGTCAAGGAATCTGCCACTCGGGAGCTGCTGATCGCCAAGATTGCAGAAGAGATGCATCTTTCGGGCGAACGCGTGCAGCATTACCTCAACGCGTACATTCCCAAGCTTGACGACACAGAATCGGTCATCAGTGTTGGCAGAGTCCAGCTGCGGAAAACACCAAGGCCGACACGGATGTCAAAATCCAAACGACCGTTCGCTGCCACGACTCATGCGAAACGCTTGCTTGAGCAGATAGCCATCGGAGTCAAGTTGAAGGAACCTGTTCTCCTCGTGGGAGAGACTGGTATCGGAAAAACCACAGTTGTCCAGCAGTTGGCGGAGTCCCTCGGTCACAAGCTGGTGGCGGTGAATCTTTCCCAACAGAGTGAGGCCAGCGACCTGCTCGGTGGCTTCAAGCCAGTCAACTCCAGGAGTTTGGCTGTCCCCCTAAAAGAAGAATTCGAGGATCTGTTCGAGAAAACGGGTGTTTCCGCCGAAAAAAACCAGGAATATCTGGAGCGGATTGCCAAGAAGTTCACCCGGGGACGATGGTCTGAAGTCTCCAAGGAGTGGAGGAAAGCTCCCAAGATGTTTGAGACAATCGTAGCGACGCTTCAGAAGAGCAAGTCGCGTGCAGAAGAGGTCGCAGAGTCTGGCGAGCAACCGGCGAAACGCAGGAAGACGGATTCCGGCAAACTCCCACGATTGCTGAAGCTCAAGCCACGCTGGGATGCGTTCTCGCAGAGCCTCGATCAGTTTGACAGGCAGGTTTCGAGCGGCTCCGGTTCGTTTGCGTTTGCCTTCGTTGAGGGTAATATCGTGAAGGCGGCGAGGAACGGAGATTGGATATTGCTGGACGAAATTAATCTGGCCACACCAGATACTCTAGAGACTATCGCAGACCTACTTCATTCCGGGTCAGAGGGCAGTCCTTCGATTCTTCTCTCGGAAACGGGAGAGATCGAGAGGATCCACGCTCACCCCGACTTTAGGGTGTTCGGAGCCATGAACCCAGCGACTGACGTTGGCAAACGCGACCTGCCCCTTGGGCTCAGGTCTAGGTTTACCGAGATATATGTCTCAAGCCCCGACAAAGACAAGAAGGACTTGTTGACCATCATCAAGACATACCTTAAGGGAAATAACACCCGGCTTGATCAACTGGCCGACAGTGTTGCGGACCTCTATCTCGAGATCAAGAACCTTGCAGAGTCGAAGATGCTTGTCGATGGCGCCAACGAAGTCCCTCATTTCAGCCTCCGCACTCTGACTCGAGTCCTGACCTATGCCAATGATGTCGCTCCTTTCTACGGCATTGAGCGGGCTCTGTACGAAGGCTTTTCGATGGGGTTTCTCACACTACTAAGCCAAGACTCCGAGAAAGAGGTGCTTCCTAGGATACACAAGTATCTGCTCAAGCGGCCAAACATCCTCTCGCAGCCTCCGAAGCGCCCAGTCGATGGGAAAGAGTATGTTGCGTTCAAGAGTCAGAACAAAGATCACCAGTACTGGCTACGTCAAGGGGCAGAAGCTCGTCTTGAGCGGCCTGACTACATCATCACCCCTTACGTTGAGAGGAACTTGCTGAACCTTGTCCGTGCTACCTCCACGCGGCGTTATCCTGTCCTCATCCAGGGACCGACTTCTGCAGGAAAGACAAGTATGATTGAGTTTCTAGCCAACTTCACCGGCAACAAGTTTGTGCGCATCAACAACCACGAACACACGGATCTTCAGGAGTATCTCGGCACGTATGTTTCGGGCTCCGACGGCAAGCTCAAGTTTCAGGAAGGCATACTTGTCCAAGCCATGAGGCAAGGCTCATGGATCGTTCTCGACGAGTTGAATCTTGCCCCGACCGACGTCTTGGAGGCCCTCAATCGGCTGCTGGATGATAATAAGGAGCTTCTCATCCCAGAAACGCAAGAGGTTGTTCGACCGCACGATAACTTCATGCTTTTCGCCACTCAGAACCCCGCTGGCCTCTACGGCGGAAGAAAGGTGCTGTCACGCGCTTTCCGGAACAGATTTCTTGAGCTTCACTTCGATGATATACCTGAGAACGAGCTGGAGACAATCCTGCAGCAGCGGAGCAGGAACACTGCCCCGTCGGACTGCAGGAGGATTGTCATGGTCTACAAGCAGCTGACCAGGCTGCGGCAAGAAAGCAGGGTATTTGAGCAAAAGAACAGTTTCGCTACGCTCAGAGACCTCTTCCGATGGGCGCTGAGAGATGCAGATACCAGGGAGCAGATTGCGAACAATGGTTATATGCTCCTTGCTGAGAGGGTCCGGAAGGATGAGGAGCGAGAAGAGGTCAAGGAAGTGATCGAGGAGGTGTTCAAAGTCAAGATCGACCCTGACACCCTCTACGGAGTGGACTCCTCGCCAGCGTTGCGGTCACTCTGCAATAAGGAAAACAGCCAGGGGGTAGTGTGGACCAAAGCCATGCGCCGACTGTACGTCTTGGTGTCACAGGCCATCCGCAGCAATGAGCCAGTCCTTCTCATTGGCGAGACAGGATGTGGCAAGACTACTGTTTGCCAACTGCTCGCAGAAGCCTGCCAGAAGGAACTGCATATTGTTAATGCTCACCAAAACACCGAGACTGGCGATCTTATCGGGTCTCAACGCCCGATCCGAAATCGCGGTGCTATCTTGGACGCAATGAGGAATGGCCTCATTCAGGCAGCTGATGTCTTTGGCCATGTCCATGATTCTCAGCCAGACCAACTGTTGGAGTGGTACCAGAAGCTGTCGCCAACTGAAAAGCAAAAGCTGCCTGCTCCTCTGGTCACAGACATTGACTCTTCGATACACAGAAGCAAGGCACTCTTTGAATGGAGTGACGGCAGTCTCGTCCAAGCTATGAGACTGGGGCAATTTTTCTTGCTTGATGAGATTTCGCTTGCGGATGACTCTGTGTTGGAGAGGCTGAATTCCGTTCTCGAGCCTCAACGGAGTCTTCTCCTGGCTGAGAAGGGCATCGATGACTCGTTCGTGAAAGCGACCGATGGCTTCCAGTTCTTTGCTACCATGAACCCTGGCGGTGATTTTGGCAAGAAGGAGCTTTCCCCTGCGTTGAGGAATCGGTTCACGGAGATATGGGTGCCAGCCTTCTCGGACCAGAAAGATGTTCTTGATATTGTGTCCTCGAAGTTAACTGACAGGTTTACCGCCCTCTCCGGGACGCCAAACTCCGTTGCGCAGGTTGTCGTCGAATTCTCATATTGGTTTGGACAGACCTTCCGGCCTTCATCTGCTACTGCATTCTCATTGCGAGACATCCTCGCATGGGTTAAGTTCATGAACCAATGCGCTTCGAAATACTCCCCAGAGTTTGCTCTCCTCCACGGAGCTTCGACTATTTTCATCGACACGCTTGGAGCGAATCCTTCAGCGTTGATGGCAGTCAATCTAGCGTCAATGGATGCTCAACGCCAGTTGTGTCTTGACAAGCTCAGTGAACTTGCAGGATGCGACCTCACGCCTCTGTATCGGAAAGAACTGCAGATCACAGTCACCGACCAGTACCTCACCATCGGAGACTTCAGCATCGAGAGGTCCGTGACCGGTCTGGTCGATAAAGGTGTCGAGTTTCAAGCACCGACGACCAAGATGAACGCCATGAGAGTCATCCGAGCTCTCCATGTGAACAAGCCGGTTCTACTAGAAGGTAGTCCGGGCGTTGGCAAGACGACTCTAGTCAGCGCACTCGCAAAGGCTTGTGGAAGACCGTTGACAAGGATCAACCTCTCAGACCAAACGGATCTCATGGATCTCTTCGGAACTGATGTTCCTGTTGAGGGCGCCGAAGCGGGGAACTTTGCATGGAAAGATGCCCCATTCCTGAAGGCGATGCAGAACGGAGACTGGGTTCTTCTCGACGAGATGAACCTTGCTTCCCAGTCTGTTCTGGAAGGTTTGAACGCTTGTCTTGACCATCGTGGAGAAGTCTACATATCCGAGCTGGATCAAGTCTTCAAGCGCCATCCTGACTTCCGACTGTTTGCAGCTCAAAACCCGCATCACCAAGGCGGAGGCCGCAAGGGTCTTCCGAGCTCATTTGTTAATCGGTTCATCGTCGTCTACGCCGATGTGTTCACCGAACACGATCTTCTTCTGATCGCTCAGGCCAGGTTTGCCCATCTTGACGAACAACTGATCCGCCGTATGATCAAGTTCATTTCTAAATTGGATGATGAAGTCGTCTCGAGGAAATCTTTCGGCTCGCAAGGCTCTCCTTGGGAGTTCAATCTTCGAGATACTCTACGCTGGCTGGAGTTGCTTGGTTCCTCAGATCCATTGCTCAGCTCTGCGAAGCCAGATGATCTGCTAGACATCGTCATCCGGCAGCGCTTCCGCACGGAGCGTGATCGGAAAGAGGTGACGAAGTTGTTCGAGTCTACCTTTGAGAAAACTGTCAGCTCACACACTTTATACCACGACATCAACAATCTCACCTCCCAAGTGGGCTTTGCGGTACTTCCGAGGAGCCTGGTTTCGCAACAGACTCAGTTCCCTGCGATCAACGCCGTTCCTAGACTACGAGAGATTGAGTCAATCATTATTGCGATCAAGCAAGATCTTCCTTGCATTCTCGTGGGTGCCTCTGGCAGCGGTAAGTCGGTTCTGCTCCGTCACGTCGCTGCTTTGGCCGGAAAGGAACTGGTCGTGTTCCCTCTCAATGCCGACGTGGACACCATGGACCTCATTGGAGGCTTCGAGCAAGCGGACCCTCACAGAGATGCTCAAACTTGCCTGCAACAACTGCGTGCGACTATGCAGGAATACATCCTTTCCACCTTGCCGAAAGAATGCCCGGCCGCAGCTGTGAGACTAATGAGTCTTCTCGCTGGCACGCCAAAGAGCACTGGGCAGCATCTGGAGCGAACAGTATCTTGCATCGACCAGCTTCTGCGCGACGTATCTATAAGTGCAAGTCTGGCATCGTCACTATCAGCAGTACGCGTTATCCTATCGCGACCGTTAACGCTCGAGAATCCACGCTTTGAGTGGCTCGATGGAGTCATTGTCAGAGCCATAGAGAGAGGCCAGTGGCTGGTGTTGGACAACGCCAACCTCTGTAGCGCTTCTGTGCTCGACAGACTGAACTCTCTGCTCGAGCGCCCCGACGGCTTCCTGAGCATCAACGAGCACAGCGGCCCCGATGGTGAGCCCAGGGTTGTCAGGCCACATCCCAACTTCCGCGTGTTTCTCACCATGGACCCGCGCTATGGTGAGCTCTCACGAGCAATGAGGAACCGCTCCATCGAGATCTACGTTGAGCCCATCTCCGAGTGTATCACACCCTATCTGGAGAAGATCACATATGTCGAGGCCGATCTCCAGAGGTACCACACGATCCAGGAAGTGGTGGAGAGGCAGGCAAAGTCTGGAAGTGTACACGATGTCTCGCCATACGCATTTGACCTTGTCTCTCTGCGAGATATGGGAACTTGCGTGAAATACAGCACTGCAGTTGAGCATGGTCTTTTCAGCAGTGCCGCCTTGACAGAAAGCGCATTCTTGGGTCGCCTCAGGGAAATTATTTCCTTTTTCCGAACCAAAGCTACCGTGCCGGTCAGGGATGCGATCCTCGCACAGTATCATACGGCAGCCAGCAACCTTGCCCCTGCTTTAGTGCTCGCCCATCTGGGATCAAACGAAAGCAATGAAGAGGTTCTGTCCAGCTACATAAGTCATCTCCAACGACTGTACGCTATCCACCCCTTACAGAATTCGACCATACTTCCCTTGACGTCAGGGAGTGCCGATGGCACCCTTCCATGGCTTGCTCTTTGCTACGAGTATCAGTTCGAGATACAGACCGCGCAGCAGCTTTTGGAGTCTGAAGTTTCTCAGGCCAAGACCACGAAACCATCGCTGCTGAATCGGTTCCAGCGTTCGTATGCCTCTGATCAGGTCGCCATCTTTGCCAAAGATTCGACTGTGAACGTGTCCAGATTTCTGGTCTCGATCATACAGTTCCTGGACACCTATTTGAAAGAGCACCTAGAAAACCCTGGCTGCTGGACGGAACGGCGAATGATCTTGAGGAACCTCCTGCATTACTGGCAGCGGACATTGACCTTTGTTCTCAACTCTTCGTTCGACGAAGCGAGGTTCCAAGCCCATCTATCTCAAGGCCTTCGACTTTGGAACGAGGACTGGAGGGTACTTGGCGAGGATGACATCAACAACCTGTCGGCATCTGTTCTACGGCGACTGGAGGACGACTTTGACATCGGCTTTAAGTTGTCCACCGGTCTGAGCATGGAGGCAATCTGGACTATCCTGCGGCCACAGCCGATCCGTGACATTGAAGCGCTAGAGCAGGTTCTCGATATGGAGGGACTAGCGGCTCGGTTCGATGCTCTGAAGTGGAGAGCAGGTGCTTCGGTTCCAGATCTTTCTGCTGTACTAATGGCCCTTGCTCGCGCTTATGCTATTATTCGAAAGAACGGTGTCGATGCAGCCGGGCTTGTGAAGGAGCTGACGACAGAGATCGCAACTCTCGAGTCCAGGATTGGGGAGAACTCGAAAGAACGGAGACCCTTCCTAGCGACCAGCTTCGAAGCTCTCAGACAGGCTCACGTTCTTCATCAGCTTACGGAGAAGCCCATGGACTTTGGGGGTATCAATAACATAATCGTGCTGTCGGAACTGCCGACGTTGGCCCAGATGCGTCTGCACAGCTCAACCGGACAACAGGCGATTACTTTCCAGGCTGTCGGGTACATGTTGGAGCAACCTACCGAGTTGCATCCGTGGACAGGCTTGATCTCCGAGAGCCTACTCCTGAAGTTTGACTCTATAACCTCAGCCACTCTGTTCGAGCTAGGTTCCCTGGAAGAAGAGCTCGGAATCATGGCCAAAGCTCTCCCTCAAGCATCCGAGGTCATCACAACGGATCCACTGAAACGACTGGCAGCCTTGCTATGTGAACTCATACAAGATATCGTTGGTGCCCACGGAGAGGCTCCCAAAGCCTTTGTCTCAGATCTGTACGCCTTGCTACTACAGACCGTGGGATCCGAGTGTATATCCATCACAAGCAGCGGCATTGAGTTCAAACCAAAGAGCTTCCCTGCCATCCCGGAACCTGCCTCCGCCGAACATCCCCAGTTTGCCCGCATATTCAAGCAGCATATTGTCCCTGCAATGCTCGCTTTGGCGGCTTGGCAGAACGGCGTGGAACCGAAGACCGCATACATGGCTGTGGCTTGGGTACAATTTGCTCAGGGCTGCATCAAGCTTTATGTCCCGGACAAGATCTTTGATCCATACTTGAGAGCCCAGGTCGAGCTCGATTTCCACCAGGAGTTGTATGACGGGTTGAACAAAAAGCTCGACGGTCTGCGCGAATTTGAGCGTATGTTTACGGGTGAACCGACCAGTCTGCGTTGCGAACTCTTGGAGGACGAGATCAAGGTTTTAGGCGAGCCTCCTTCCTCGACAGAGACGATATACCGACCCACGAGTGGCGAGCTCTCCAGGTTGCAAGGCGAGTTCGTCAACGTCCTCAACGCATTGGTACAGAACGACGTATGCTCAGCACATTTCCGTTGCTTGTCTGGCGTCGAAACAGATGGCCAGGAGTTGCAACTGGTCAAGGACAATGTCACGCGGCTCATTGAGCGGTTCTCTGGTTACTTCAACGCTTACCAGGACATGACGATGCCCTTGGTCAACTTCCTTCGCTGTCTGCAAATAGGGTTGTCCTTGACCGATGGCGCCATTGCGTCTCTGCTAGATCAGGAAGATGAGAATAGTGAACAAGCCGAATTGCTCAAGGTGACTCCTTTCCTAGGTGGAAAGCCATGGAATACAGACGAGACTATACTCTCAACCCCCAGTCTGGAAGCACTATCATATATCTCGACGTTTGTCAGCATTGAGGGAAGCAATGCCCAAGTACCCGAACTTCCGAACGCCATGCGACGCGCTCTGTTCGAGTGTCTGGCCTTCTACCACGACGAGTGGAGCAAGAAACTCCAGGCCGATCGGAAGGCTGAAGAGTCGAAGCAAAGCCTCTACCGCTTCCGGGGAAGCTTCGAGGACGAGGAAGAACTCGACGAAGAAGAGTTCAACGAGCTCTTCCCAGACTACTCTGAGGAGGATGATCAGTCACAAGCTAAAGGAGCGCAGAAGAAGGACAAGGTCAGAGACCTGTCAATCCTGCTAGCTGACGCGCATGAGAAGATATTTATCTCCCCCGGAGATCCCGCGGACAGCCTCCAAGGTCTCTGCAAGCAAGTGGCAAGGAAGATTGCGAAGACGAATGCATATGCTTCTGCCAGGGGCGAGCATTTAGACGCAGCGCTCTACCCGGCAACCCTCCTGGTCTTTGATGAGCAGCTCGATGGTTTCCGCTCAACCGTCAAGTCATCGATGTACAACTTCTACACCGAGCCCAACCTAGGTGAAGCTCGGAAACTCCTCACGCTTGTGACAAGCATCAAGAACAGATTCCAAGACCTCCAGAAGATTGACGAGATTGGCCATCATCAGACTCTGGCCGACGTCGTGACGGCTTGCGACAAGCTGTTCGAGATGCGGGTGGACGAGCCTCTGGCCAAGCTCATTATCCCAGTGGAGTACCTCTATGCTTTCCTCTATGAGTGGCAAGAGGGTGGCTGGGCTAGTCGTGATCACAAGGCGACGCCGTTGTACGAAAAGCTCACCAACACCATCATCGACTGGCGTCGTCTTGAACTCGCCAGCTGGGCAAGGCTGTTCGACATGGAAGAGGAGAAATGTCGCCACGATGCCAAGTCGTGGTGGTTCATCGCGTACGGTGCCATCATCTTCGAGCCCTGCTCGCGACTTCAGAAAGGTCAGGGGAGCCTAGAGAGTTACGCCATTGAAGTACTCGAGATTCTGGGAAGCTACTTCGCAGACGCCATTACTGGACAGTTCATCGCGCGGCTGAGCCTCGTCAAGCAACTCAAGAGACACCTCGATCTCTTGGTACAAGACGCCCCAGCTCTGAGCATCATCCGTGACGCCATTGAAAACTTCATCTCACTCTACAGCCGGTACGAAAAGAAGGCGATCGAAGCTATCCGCAAGGGCAGGGAAATACTCGACAGGAAGATGAAGGATGTGCTGCTGCTGTTTTCCTGGCAAGACAGAAACATCAACGCCCTCCGGGAAAGTTCAAAGAGGTCCCATCAGAAGCTGTTCCGCCTGGTACGGAAGTTCCGCGCCGTGTTGGGTCAGTCAATGCAAGCTGTTATTGCTCAAGGGCTGCCGGACGAGCAACCCCTGGAGACTGTTGGTTTGTCCACAATGGACACTGCTTCTCATCTTGCCGTTGATGAAGCGGCTGCCATCTGTGTGCGTGCCATCCCAGAGCTTGTAAATGACTCACATTGGAGCAGGCTGTCAAACCCAAAGCTGGTCATCAAGATCATGAACAAGCTTGGTTCGCTGCCTCAATCAGTCATAGAGGCACCTGAGGTCCTGGATACCTTCGTTACAGACCTCCTGTCCGACATGGTAGCGCTGAGGAAGGAAACTCCCGGCCTTCTAACCGATGAAAACAAGGACCAAGTCAAGCACCTCAAGTCCAGGAAAGTCGCTGTTTTTGTCGAGACGCTCAAGGCTGTGCGCCAGATGGGCTTCAGTCGCAATCTGAGCACCAAGCTCCTGAGCAGCCAAGATTCCACTGCAACCGTACTCGTTAAGTCGGGCATCATAGCCGGCACAAGCGGTCTTCAGGTCGATGGTATCGAGTATTACTACCACAAGACGCTAGATCTGGCCGCTAAAGTCCGAGGTGCTGCCCACGAGCACCACGCTGACCTCAGCCGGGAAGCCATTGAGCGTAGTATCGGCTTCCTGGAAGGCATCTTATTCACCATGATCCAGCAGCGACAGCGCCTTTGTGAGTCTGTGCGCTCGCTGGAGGCATTAGATGGTGCCATCACCGGTATTCGCGAGCTATCCAGAGCTAAGGAGACCACCGAGTTGCCCGTATACGGTATTCGGTCGAATGTGAAGCAAGTCCTCCTTTGGCTTCCCCAGGTCATTCAAATGGGATATCGTTTGGTCTCCACGCACTGCAAACTCGGCGGTGCCGACAACAAGCCTGTCCTTGACTTCCTCGGAAAGTGGAATGTTGAGCTTCAAGGTCTCTTGTCTGAATACGAGGACCTCGCTCAACTTCCGTCGGGCTTCAGTACACCCAAACATGCCGAGGTTCGAGAGAGAATTGTTGAATCACTGAGCGTCCGGGAAGCCACTCTCCGCGACCTTACTTCGACGCGGCCCGACCTGGCCTTCATTTTCAATCAGATCCAATATTGGACCTGTGTTGACTCGACAGTAATCGGCAACGACACTTCTGAGACACACCTCAGCGAGTTCACCGAGTCGGTCATGAGAGCCTCAAAGAAGATCTTGGTCGCCATGCAAGAAATCGACAAAGCCAGCCAGACCCTGCCGTCTACGGCAGAAGACGCGGCCTGGTTCATGAATTACAACGACGGCCTGCTCAACAGGATCAAGTCTCTCCGCATGGACTCGCTTGCGAGAGAGGTGTCCGGCTTCGTGAACCTGCTCAAGGGACTCGGCGATCTCTCTAATTCCAACCTAGGGCAATCAGCGACAGCTCTTCTCCGTGTCGCTCTCCCACTTTTGCAGCAATACCATACGATCTGTCGTCAGAACATCTTCCAATTCGCCGACCTGCATCGCGCCACGTGCAGAATGGGATACAACCTCAGCAGTTCTTTCGTCCAGATCTCTACCAACGGGTTCTGCCAGCCACAAGAGAAGAGCGACGAGAAGTCTGGAGATTCGGGACAGCTCGAGAGCGGTACCGGCCTCGGCGACGGTGAAGGGGCCGAGGACATCAGCAAGGACATCCAGCCCGACGAGGACATGACCGAGCTGGCGCAAGAGCCTAACGAGAAGAAGGACGGCGATATTGAGGACCAAGAAGACGCTGTCGACATGGGCATGGATGACATGGAGGGCGACGTCGGAAGTGTTGGCGAGAAGGAAGAGGAAGAGGGTGACAAATCCGGCGACGAGGATGGTGAAGAGAACGAGATGGACGAGGAGGCGGGCGATGTCGATGATCTGGATCCCACTGCCGTTGACGAGAAGATGTGGGATGGAGATGACGACAAGGATGAGGCCGACAAGGACCAACAAGGCGACAAGAACACCGGCCAGAAGAAGGAGGATGAGCAGGTTGGTGCAGACGATCCTGCGAAGAAAGAAAATGAGAAGATCGAGGAAGGAGGCGAGCAGGCCGAGGAGAATAATGAGGAGGAGGCTGGCCATGAACAGGAGGAAGAGGTCAAGCCTCAAGAGGAGCTCAACAATCAGGACCAGAATGTGCAGGACCAGGAGACTCTGGCGCTCCCGGATGACATGGAGATTGATGTCGACGACGAAGCCTCGGAGGCAGGCAGCGAAGATGACCTCGACAAGCAAGATGACCTCGATGACAAGCAAGATGAGCTCGAGGACCTCGGGTCCGACGGCGAGAGTGTCGAAGGAGACGAGGATAACGGTGAGGGGAAGAATGAAGACGACGACCAGGAGACCAAGCAGGAAGAGGATGCTCCCGACAAAGTCGATGGAGAGGAGATCAACCCGGATATGGATGTGGACCAGCAAGACCAAGAACAGCCGGAGGAAGCCCCTGAAGAGCGGCCGGAAGAGCAACCGAATAAGGAGGACGCAGAAAAGCCTTTGGACGAGTCTACCCCCGACCACGACAATGCTGCACCGAGCGATGTCAAGACTGGAGGCGGCCAGGCCGACACGGAAATGGACGGCCAGGACGACAATGACCCCGAAAGCAAGGCTGCCCAGAGGGAGCATGGCGAGGTTGGGGAGAACTCCGCGGATCAAGAAACAGCCGAGGGCAACAAGGGCCAGTTGTCACAGGCTGACCAAGAACACACGCAGCCGGAGGACAATCAAGCGCAGGAGTCCAGAGATGCTCAGCCATTCAAGAAACTGGGTGACGCGTTGGAACGGTGGTACCGGAACCAGAAGGATATCGCCGCGGCCGAGGAGCAACAGTCCCAGAATAAGGAGATGACGGCCGAGGAGCTTGCCAAGAGCGAGTTCCAGCATCTCCAGGACGAGGATGCCCCGGCTGATACGCAGGCTATGGGGGGAGCAGCTGATGACGAGGTCAAGCCATTTGACGATACCATGGCCATCGATAACGAGACGGAAGAGACGCAGAACCAGGTCCTTCCTGAGGGAGCGGATGAGGAAGAAATGCAACAAGACGATGCGATGGATTTCGAGCAAGCGGAGCCACAAGATCAGCCGAAGGCTGACCGTGAAGATGGCCGGTCCGGCGTGGCAACCCGACAAGGCGGCTTGAACAAAGACGACGACGATCTGTCGCCAGAGCAAGTCCAACAGCAAGAGCCCGATGACGAGCAGGTCGAGGAGACATCCACGCAACTCTCTAGCACCCACCTCACAGAGCGGCCACTGCGCGACTTCCACGAATCCCTAGACCTCTGGACCAAGTTCCAAACCAAGACGCATCCGTTCTCCCTTTCCCTCACCTCGCAGCTCCGCCTGATCCTCACCCCCTCCCAATCAACCAAGCTCTCCGGCTCCTTCCGCACGGGCAAGCGGCTGAACATCAAGAAGATCATCCCGTACATCGCGTCCAGCTACAAGCGCGACAAGATCTGGATGCGGCGCAGCATCCCGACCAAGCGGTCCTACCAGATCCTCCTCTGCGTCGACGACTCCCGCAGCATGGGCGAGTCCGACTCTGGCGCGCTCGCGCTCGAGTCCCTGGTGATGGTCTCCCGGTCCTTGGCGATGCTGGAGGCGGGGCAGATCGGGGTCCTCGGCTTTGGGTCAGACGTCTTCGTGGCGCACGACCTGGCCGCGCCGGAGCCGTTCGCCAGCGCCGAGGCGGGCGCGAAGGCCCTGCAGAAGTTCAGCTTCGCGCAGGAAGGGACGGACGTCATCCGCCTGCTCCGCGAGACCATCGACCGCTTCCGCGAGGCGCGCCTGCGCAACCTGTCGTCCGGGTCGGAGGACCTGTGGCAGCTGGCGCTGATCCTGTCGGACGGGCTGACGCCGTCGGGCGCGCACGCGAAGATCAGGCCGCTGCTGCGCGAGGCCATGGAGGAGCGCATCATGGTGGTGTTCATCATCATGGACGACGCGGGCAAGAAGAAGGGCGACAGCGTGCTGGAACTCAAGGAGGCCAAGTTCACGGGCGACGGGAACGTGGTCATCGAGCGGTACCTGGACTCGTTCCCGTTCCAGTACTATCTCATTGTGCATCATCTGGACGACCTGCCTGGCGCGTTGGCGGGCTTGTTGAGGACATGGTTTGCCGAGGTCAATTCGTAGAGGAGCATTTTCAGGGGTTATGGAGTTAGGGTAGGAAAAGTTGCTTTATCAAAAAAATATTTACGTGTATGTGCATTGAAGGAGCAAACTACCTATAGAAAGAGATATTCTAAAAGCTATTGATCATCCGTTCGGTGAGCTACTACTACATGTACTCCGGGAGAAGGACAATAGGTCCGAATACAAGCGGCAAAAGTGAAAGAAGAAGACTGAGAGTGATGATGCCCATCTCAAATCCGTTGAGGTAGTACGGGAACTTGAGCGGCCACCACAAGCAGGGCACCATGCATTCTTGGGGGAACAAGCTCGCCATGAGGAGATAATACATTGTTGACATGACGAGGAGCGCCCAGATTACTCTTAGGTACGCTGGTAATCGTTTATGAAACTTGTATCCTGCATCGCTAAAGACACACAGGTAGAACAAAGCTGTTATTAAGAAAACCCAGACCATGCTACCCATGATTCTATGGATGGTTTCGTGCCCGTCGCCGGATTCAGCGTTGCAGGTGGGTGATGAAATGATTTTGGGACGAGCAGAGTAGGCTTCTCGTCCATCCGAGCCCGGGTGTCTCCGGTTGAATTCTTGTGGCGTGTACTTAGTATGAAGGTTGCTCTCGTTTCCGTGCCGGCTGTCTGCGAGAGAGACCGATGGACTTGTACCTGAAGGCGAAAGGGACATGTCGCCGGTGGACGCGTCGTTGTCGTAGTCGTGTCGCTGTCGCATCTCTATGCAGAGCTTGGTGCTCTGGAGGAACTCATCATACTGCGAAACGACGTCAGTCCTGTCCATGATTTTACCTGGTGTGCTGAATGACATCTTGTCCCCACATCGGATTATATCAGAATAATAGGCTCCTGCGGGTGGATCAAAGGCCAAGGCAAGATATATCGCTCCAGGTCTAGGATCCATCTGTGGTTTGAGGACTACTTACAGGGTGTTGCCGGCACGATTCCATCTGCGTGAGAATGTTGGCGAAGCTCGAATCCTGATTTGACTTGACAGTCCAGACCAAACCCGCAACCGCAATGGCCGCCAGGATGAGGCTAGAGAGCGTTAGAAACCCCTTCAAGTCTGCCAGCACGGTCTTCCGAATTGTCATTGCGGTCGAAGCACCACGACTCGTCGCTGACGGAGCTGTTGCCGCGGATGACGGTGATGACTCTGGAGAAGCTGCTCTAGCTGTCGCATCCGGTGGTGGATGGGTGACGTTCCCAGCCTCGACAGCCTCCCTCCGTCTCGGCATTGTCGTCAACTCTATCGGTTGAGAAGACGCGGCGTTCCTTCGCTCACGTCTTGTCTGTGGCCGCGATACCTGCGCGGTATCACGAGCCATACCAGAGCTTGTGTTTCCGGGGAGAATGCTCATTCCGCACATGTGGCAGCGGGAGCAAACAGAGATTGACATGATAGAAACTTTCAGGCTGAAGCAAACTTGCTTCTTCCTTGGCACCGACGCAAGGCTCTCTGCATGCGTGATAACGCGGCATTCACACCGCATGCACCGAGTCACAGCGCCACCTGTACATACATCTTTGACAGGGATCCGGGCTCCGATTTGGCATTTCCGAAGTCTGCCTCGTAGAGATGGACCAGTGGGCAACACTCCCGGCCTTGAACCCGAACCTGCGAGATTGCCTTACGATTAAGGCAGAGAGAGCTACTACTGTTGAGCGGCGACCGATGCTGTTGTAGAGTTAAGCTGACAATCGCTGGACCTATTCAACTGACATGGGGATTATGGGTGTTATGATTAGGTTAGGGAAACCGTAGTAGGTTGCCCATTAACTGACAATGGATCGATCGACATGTTGAGCTGACACGAATTCAGGTAGTGGTCTATATTAGGGTCAGGGTTAGCGGTTATCATACATAAGAGGCTGCCAACAAAGCTGTAATAGTGCCGAGATTGACCGCCCTCCAGCACGTCCACTCCACTATGCTAGTGCATTTGCTTAGTTGGACCAGACCCGACTTACTTAGATCTTGAGCTTATTACTCCACACTTCTATGTATTCGTACATAGTAAGATACAGGGCCGAAGAGCATGCCGCAAGATAACCATCCCACGTCGGCCGAGTCTTCTTCCCCAGAGTCCACCCACCCGGTCTCTCTGGTCTTCCCAGAGACCCCGGTGCCCAACCCCGCAACCTGGAAACACGTCGTGCTGTCTCTCTCCCCGCGCAAGCAGGAGCAGATCATGGACGGCGTAGGGCGCTCGCACTCTGAAGAGTCCCGTTTCTCGACCTGGTCGGTCGTTGGGGAGGCGCTCTCGCAGGCCCTGCTCTCGGAGACGGACGGCCTCTATGTCCAGTCCACTCTCAAGCTCCACCGGAAGGACTTCCTGCTCTTCACTCGTACGAAGGAAGCCGCCGCGCGTGAGGACGGGACATCGGCGGGAGGCATCATCGAGGTCGATTTCGTGCAGAGGCTCAAGAGTGACGAGTGGCAGGGCCATTGGCAGGAGGCGCGCCCTATGCTGGTACATTTTGTGAGACAATGTGAGTTAGCATGCGAATAGACGAGTCTCTGCGCGGCGTCTACTAAGTTCAACGCAGCATTAGAGCAGTTCCGTGCCTTGGAGGAACGACGGAAACAAGAGTCTCCATAGCCGGTACCAATGGCCAGGAGAAAAGGCCAAGACACCCAGCCTAGCTGGTGTAAGGCTCCGAAAGCCAGTTGGGATATGTTGTATATCCCATGGGGCTGTCAGGTATTTACTCTATTGTGTCATGGAGCATCATATATCGACTATGTGATGCACACAGTTCAACATGATAGCGGTTGGCCGGTGTGAAGCCATGGCTTCATTGAGGGGTCCTCGAGGGAAGTGGCAGAGCCTGATTCCCCTCGCATGGAAGCTGTGTCGTGGCACACATTGAAATCGGTTCCTCTCAACTCAACCAATGATGGTTGAACATGTTGGGCACCATATGTGTAGCCTTGGCATGCTTCAGACCCCGCACATTGCGGCTTTAGTTATAGACGTGCTTATCCAGGATTCTAACCCCCATGTTTCCTTGTCTCAGTCCTAGATTCTCCGCCTGCTTCTTAGTCCGGAATCATACTCGCTGGTATAGCTGAACCTTTGGCCTGGCGAGCAAACGCAACTTCGAAAGGTATGTTTAATATTCGTCCATGAAGGATTATCCGAACTCAGATCCGAGATAGATATGTGCACCATAGTCACTACCATATACAGCTGCTACCATTCAGTCACTCAGGGCCACTTCCATAACCCACATTGCGCAGTTGCAGACCAAATACGAGACACGGTCAACTCGGATTCCAGATGCCCTAGCTGTGCATATCCAACGCCACCAACGACGCCATGAGAGGCGAGGCGGTTTGGTGTATCGGATTCAGACCCCGAAAGTTTCAATCCCTTCCGACGGCTGAGAGTCGAGAGGGCACTGATGGGAAGGGATATGAATGGTGCTGAACTATTCGATTTTATGGACTGGGTCTCACAGACTTTCATTCAAGAATCAGTCGTCCCGTCCAGCGGCCACTGAACCAGTCATCTTCGCCTATTGTTGAGTTTGAGTCATTCACAGGCGCCCTAGGGATTCACTAGAAACCATTCTTCTCTTATTAGACAAACTTTCTTATGAGAATTGCAGATTTGCAGAGGAATTCCGCAGTTACGAACAGGGTTCTCACCATGACAAAAATGTAGGCCCAAGCAGCAAGGAGAAGATGGTGGTGTGGCAAGATGGTAAGGACCATTATGCATTGATCTCGTAATAATGCCAAGAAAGCAGACATTCAAGTCAAACAAACACCAGACATGCTTGCCAGGGACACACCGGAACAACCTTTGGAAGTCCAGAGGCGAACCGTTTCAGTCAACAACGAAACATACCACAACAAATGTAAACCGCGACAGTAGGACTCATGTATTTGAGTCACATTCTCCAAAAGGGCAGTACATATACTCGCGCTCTTATATCTTCTCCCACGGAGCACAAGCACGAAACACACCAGTGCCAAACCACATCAAACTCCCCTAGCAAAACCCCCTACCCTACCCTACCCTACCCTACCCTAGTCCAATCCGCAATACGCTACCTGAACACTGAACACATAAACTTCTCGTCCCATCTACTCCTCCCCCTCACCTCAACACAACATACGTATCATCCGCCCTCGACCCAGGCGGCGGCTGGTCCTGGCTGCTGGCCTCCAAGCCCTGCAGCACCTCGATGTCGGCGATGGTCTCGTTGAACACGGTCCTCAGGCCCGTGAGCACCTTGGTGCGGTTCCACTCGTGCCTCGTCTTCCAGATCTCGTCCATCAGCTCGCGGTTGATCTGCTCCAGCTGCTCGATCGTGCAGCCCGACGTCTTCTCCGCGATCAGGTCCAGGAACCGCGTCAGCCCGGCCTCGTCGACCACCGCCTGCTGGTGCTGCGACGAGTTCGTCGACACGCCCGAGTTGCGCACCGACGAGTTCCCGGAGCTGTGGTTCTCGTCGCTGTTCAGGATGTTGCCGATGGCGGCGTTGGCGGCCGCTGCTGGCTTGTTGTTGTTGTTGGCGGGTTGCGCCTGGGACGAGGTCGGGCTGTGCTGCTCGCCGGCCGGGTTGATGACGCCGCGGAGGACGCCGTGGGCCTGCGAGTGCGGCCACTGCGAGTCGCTCGTGGACTGACTAGGTCCCTGCGAGGCGAACTGCTGCTGCGTGTCCGGCATCTGAGACTGTTCTTCCGGGTTGCTGTGCTGCAGCCCGTTGGTCCGCTGGGTGCTCAGGTCCGACCCGCGGTTGCCCGTAGACGGGTCCGATGTCTTTGTGGTAGACGCGTCGTTGACGATGGCCGATGGCGACATTCCCGGCGGGATTGATGTGATGGCGGATACTTGCGATATCTGGGTGGTGCCCGCCGTGGCTCTGGTCGACTCGCCGAGCACTCTCGACCCCGCAGCTGGCGGCCATGGAGGTCGCATAAACGCAGAATGCCCCGAGTTGGGTTGCGTCTCCTCCTCCATTCCGCCCATCTCCGCATCGTCGCCGTTGTGACGTGACGGCACAGAGTTCCCGTTCGTTAGATGTGAGCCTGAACCAGCTCCGTGCCCGTTTGACCGGGGGCTCATGACTTGGAACCGTGCTCTGGTCGTGCTGGCACCTGGTATCGGAAATCCTATGCCGACAGGACCTTGAGAGTCGCTGTCCTCCTGCGTGATGTCCGTCTGCACGAGGTCGACCACGTTCTGCAAGGCCTTCTTCTTCGCAGCACGTGTGGCCTCCTCCTTGGCTCGCTGCAGCTGCCTCTCGTAGATCTCGTCAAACCTGATGCCCATATTCGTCAACTGCTGTTCAATGTCGGTGACATCTACTTCGACATTGGTGCGGAGCTCGTTGGCTTTGAGCGCCCGCTCCCTGTCGCCAATGTTCTTCGCGTCGTTATAAAGCCTATTTATATCCGCGTAGAAGTCCCTCGGCCGGCAGTAGTAGCCATTGGCGAGACGCTCCTCAATCGTCGTCGTCTCCAGGTTGTAGAAGAATTTGCCGCTAACGGTGTCCCGAATGCCCTCGGTCCCCTCCTTATCTCTCGCTATTTCGTACGGGCGCTTCTCACTCTCAGCGAGATCTGGCCGGACATAGTTGGGGTCCTGCTCGTCGAACAAATATGCGACCTGGGTAATTGGAATCACGGGTTGCCTGAACTTCCGGTATTTGCGGTGGATTTGATCCATGATAGGTTGCAACCGTGTCTTCAAGATGTTCAGTGAGTGCAGGTCGGCTTTTCTCTGGGCCTTGATCTCGGCCTTGGTAAGCACCTTCGGTGGTGGCGGAGGAGCGACAGGAAGGTCATCGAGCACCCTCTTCTTCCGGTCGGCCGGGTCGGGAAACTCATTAGGCGACTTTCGCGCCATAGCGATGACATTGCTGAAGTACTCTATTCGTACATCCTGCAGAAAGTTAGTCCATGCTCGGACAAGTGGTAAAACTGTTTATGACTGACCTTGTGTGGGCGCTCAATCATGGCCCGGTTTTTCTTGGAAAACCCAAACAGGTCACGTAGGAGCGTGCTGTCAAGAGCCTCGACCTCGGTTTCGGAAGTGCCCAATACCAGGATTGGGTCTGTGGGCGGTATGGCCCTGAGCATGGTCTTGAATGTGGTGATAGCCGCGCCAGACATAGCCTCCCACCACCCGTCGATACCGGGAATGTAGATGACGCTGGGCTTGTGGCGTTTCACTTCAATGAAGTGGCTGACAATGACTTGCTCGAGAGGCTATAGAGAGTTAGCAATACGGTCATTCGTTTACGAGATACCAAAACCTACCCGTCCATCACCTAGCAAAGTCGCCAGGTCAAAGTTCTGCACGTGCACTCCCTCCAAGTGGTTCAAGATAGCAGAGGCCAGGTATGTCTGACCCATGCCCGGCTTGCCGGTGATGAGCAACCGGGGACGGAAGATCCGAGACCGTTCGAACTCGGCGCTCATTTGTTCCCGTCCGAACCCGTGGTCTGCGTCCTCCGGGTGCTCATACATGGCTTCCTCGAGAGCAGTGAGCTGCTTCTTCCGAGGGAGAATGTCGTTAAGCGCCTTTATGACCGCCGTGTACTGGCTTCGCAAGAGAGGCTCGACCGACTTGGGGAGCGGTGCTGCCGCAGAAGCGGCCTGTCTCTCGGACGAAGGTACTAGCTTCTTGATCGACAGCATGAAATCTGTGGAGTGGATGTGAATCTTGTCAGGGTCGACTATGAGCTTTTCTGTGGATGAATAGATTTGTGGGTATGTCCTCTGAATCGAATTGAGTGCAGCCTCTGTGCACAGCGCACGAAGATCTGCACCACCGTATCCCTTGGTTCTCTCGGCAAGGAGATCTCTGAACTGTTCCGACATGCCCCAGTCCTTGGTATGGATGTCGATAATCGATCGTCGGCCTTCCTTATCAGGCAGTGGGAAGTAGAACTCCCGATCAAAACGTCCCGGCCGACGAAGAGCGGGATCAATGTTGTCGGGACGATTGGTGGCGCCGATGACGATAACCTGGCCACGACCGTCCATACCATCCATCAAGGCAAGCAGCGTCGAGACAATGGATGCATGGATCTGTTCTTGTTTACTAGACCGAACAGGAGCCAGACCATCGATCTCGTCGAAGAAGATGATGCTAGGTTGCGTCCTGCGAGCCTCCTCGAAGAGCAGTCGCAGTTGCTTCTCCGCCTCACCAACCCATTTGCTGAGGGCATCGGCTCCCTTGCGCATGTAGAAGGTGATTTTGCGGCCGCCATGGCCAACAGAGTTGGCGAGAGCCCTAGCTAGAAGCGTTTTGCCAGTTCCTGGAGGACCGTGAAAAAGCACACCCCGTGGCGGAGTGACGTGGAACCTCTGAAAAAGCTCGGGGTATAGCAGCGGGAGTTGGACCATCTCCTTGAGCTGGTCAATGTGGCCTTGAAGACCGCCCACCTGGCTGAAGTCGATGTTCAAGTCGACCCCAAGAGGATCGGCATCGGCCAAGGCTTTCTGGTTCTTGACCTTGCCGACGTTGGGAGTCGCTCCGCCAATTCCCCCAGCTTCGGCAGCGGCTGCCGCACCGGGAACACCAAATAAACCGAGGGGAGCAGCGGCACTTGTCGGGGTCATGCCGACTGCACCGCCAACGCCGGACCTCTGAACCATCTCGTCGTCGCTGCTGTCAGAGTCGACGCCACCAGTAGCGCCGGTACCCCACGGGCCGCCAAGCAGAGAGCCAGCTCCGCCGCCGCCGCCAAAAGGGCCATATGTGGTGTTGAAACCTCGTTCCCAGCCGCCAGTTGCGCCACCGCGGCCGCCTTTGCGGCGAGCCGGGGTCTGGGCAGGTTCATCGTCATCTTCAACCTCAAACGCTGCGGGATCAATAGCCTTAATACTGTAATCCACAGGTTTGGTGGCACGCCTCCGCTTAGCGGCTGGTTGCTCGTACTGGATGGAAGGAGAGCGCTGACGACGTCGCCGAGGTCGTCGCGAGCGTGAGCTCTCTCTAAGCTCTTCAAGCTCGTCGGCCAGTTCGTCTTTGTCAAGCTCGGGTTCTTCGTCGCCGGAATCCTGAAGGCGCTGGGATCTCCTGGTCGAGGTTCGCCCTTTCCCTTGCGAGGCAGCAGCACGCCTGCCACGCGGGGTGGGGCTGGACGATTCATCCATGTTGTGGTCTGCGGCTTTGTTGGCGGCTTCATCATCAGAACCTTCGTCGTCGCCTGGCTCAAAGTCGCTGCTTGGCTCTTGCAACGATTTACGGTTTCTCGTCTTCCGCGTGAGGCGGCGCCTGCCAGCGTTTTGGTTCGTTTCAACTTCGGCTTCCTGGGTAGGCACTGCTTGTGACATGCTCGCCCTAGCACCACGAGTGCGCCGGGTAATTGGCACATCATCGTCATCTTCTTCGTCAACAACGGCTGGCTGAACTTCGGCTTCAGGTGCTTCTTCGCCGAGTTCATCTTTCATATCATCGTCATGAGCCTCTTCGGTATTTTCGACTCCAACAGCAGCAGCTTCTTCAACGCCCTCTTCGGCTCCAACAACCTGGGGCTCTTCCTCTGCTTGGTCTGCCTGCTCCACTATGGGCTCCGTCTCTTGGGATGCCTCTTCAATCGGAGCGGGCGGCTTCTTGACTCCCTTGGCGCCACGAGTAGCTCTGCCGGAGCGTCCAACAGTCTCGGGGCTCTTGCTACGAGACGAGCGACTGGGAACAGCAATTACGTGGTTGCCCGAGTTAGAAAGCTCGAATAGCGGCTCCTCAGTTTCTTCGGTTCTCGCCCTTGTAGCGCGTCGAGTAGTCGGGGCAGGCGCGGCCGGTGCCTTTCCACGTTCCAGGTTTGCCAGTCTACCGGCCTGTGTCTTCAAAACAACAATCTTCCTCTTAGGCTCGGTTGTAGGTTTGGCGGGCAGGTCTTCGACTTCGTCATCATTGTCGGATTCTGGCACTTCCTCCGGCGAACTTTCTTTGTATGACGCGTGCTTGGCAGCTGCTTTCCTCATGCGGCGGCCTGTAGCTCCTACTGGAAGGTCTTCGTCTTCTTCTTCTTCGTCATGTTCCTCTTCTCCGAATGAAACGTCTTCGCTCTCCGACATCTCTTCCTCGTCATCTTCGATATCGGAACCACGGTATTTGTTTCCTCGCTTGCTCCTCTGCGAGCCGCCCGACCTCTTGGGCTTGCCGGTGCGTGATCTCTTAGCACTCGGTCTCCGGGGACGTTCCTCGGTTGGGTCAAAATTCTCATCCTCGGAGTCCGATTTGTTAGGATCGAATCCCTCGAGGATGTCGCGCTTGCGCTTGCTAGGCATCTTGGAGAGACAGTTATCGGCACTGTACTCTGGACGCTGATACTCGTTACAATGTAATGATGTTGAGGAGTCGAGCAATGCTGGACTGGAGGTAGTGATCGATCTGGTGCTACATCACCACAGTCCTGTCAGCACATGGGTGGATGAAAGCTGAGGCGCAGCCCATCAAGCTGCGACCTTCAGGCTACAAAGCGGCGACGATGAAGTGAAAGAGTGAATGCTTACATTTTATGAAATGGTGATGACGGCTATGTTTTCGCTAGCAGCGAGCCAAGCTATGCCGTGGAACAAGGGAGTTTCGCGCAATGAGAATGGAAATGGATAACGATGGCATGTGGTCAAGCAAATGCAGATGCCAATGCAAAAGAAAGGTCGATGGATGACTTGGCTCTGTGATGGGTTAAAGCAAAGAAATGATGTCCTGCTCGTGGAGGATATTGTGGGCGGTTTCCCTCGAGGTAACTTGGTGCGAAGAAGATGCAGAGGCCAGTCCTTGGTAAAACGGGAGAGTCGCGCGTTCTTTCGCGGCGCTAGGAGGCAAATAAGTGGACCAGTGCCGGACCTTGGCCAATAGGCTGCAGGTTCTGGCTATTCTTGGTCCGAGCTTTACAGGCAACAGCTCAGTTGGGGATCACCTCAATAAAAAAAACACCATTCACTCATCTTCAACAATATGATCGCGACTGGACGAACATGTGTGAATTGACAGGTCATTCAAGAGAAATCTGAAGTTTTTGGAACAGAAACATAGACCTTGTATTTCACCCCGATATATATAATAGTCATCGTAGCCAAAGAACCCCATGTGAACGAGCTATCCTACTTGGCGCAAACATCAAATGTTGACAGAAGACGCGACTCAAGAGCATCGCGACGAGATGCTTTAAAGTTACCATGTCGTCATGCTTTTTCGGTGGTGTTGGAGTGCGGTTGTCAGGATGGCATATCGCGGGCTTGTGGAGAATTTCCCACGTGGCACCGAGTGCGGCTCAACGGCGGGAAGACACTCGGCCAGATCGATCACTCAAGATGGGCTTTGCACAGACCACCTCGTGCTGGCCAGCAAGCTCAGTCTTGCGGGTGTTTGAAATGGCAGGTCTCTCCGATGGTCTTTTTAAGTTCAAGCTTGCGGCGGTGGAGGAGAAAGCTGCAAGTACCCCACTTTTTTTTACGCAGAAGTTTGGGAATTTGAAGTGCCTGGGAGCTCGAGGAAAATCCGGCCTCACTCTTTTCAACCAGTATTTCGTTGTGAACAGTTATATCATAATAAATTGCTGGCAATAGGGTCTTTCTCAAGCGAAGCATCCCATTTCTGATGGGCCGAAGCTCTCATGATAACTTCCCAGCCATCTCGATGTAACTACTTCGTAAGGAAGCGACACGAAGTAGCCCGCCGCCACAGCCACACACCACCACCGCCCTAACTTGTTCCAGTCATCACAAGCTCTCAAACGCTCTACCTCTGCCTGTGTGCTCTCAGACGAGGGAATATAAGCGGTATCGAGAGCTTGGCGTAGTGGATGACCGTGTCTCCCTTCTTGGACTGCCGCGTCCTGGCGCCAATCTCCTGGAAGTACTGGTTGATCTGCTTCTGCTCCAGCTTGAGATCCTCCTTGATATCGTACGTATCTACATCGAACGAGTCGATGATGCTCGCAAACACGCAGCAGTGGGTAAACAGCAAGTCCATGTGCAGTTTGCGCATCACTCCGTTGTCCGAGAACTTGCGCCGAATGTTCTCGATGACAACTTCCGGCGCCGGCGCCATCTGCTCCCGCAGCTTATCCCGCTGGGCGATGCTCTTGGTGCCCCGCTCCTTGCCCATCCTCGCCGAGTTGTAGAATATCACCAGCCACAGGTAGTAGCGTAGGATCTTGAGGCGCAGAGATGCGCTCTCGCCCGCGGCCACGCGGATCACGCGGTTCGCGACGAAGCGGGAGACCACTTCTATCGGCTCTCCTTTCTTGGTCTTCTCCTTCCAGTCGAGGATGGGTATGGCGTTGAGCACCTCCTTACCGATGATCTCGCTGGGGTTGTAAACGTCCTCCACGTCTTGTGCCTGGTAATTGCCCTTGGGCACCGGGCGGGCCTGGTCCACAACAGCCTGTAGGTCCTCGGGAGTCGCCATGTTGGCCGTCGTGTCCTTGATCGAGTCCATGAGAGCCAGGTCGGCAGCGCCCAGCTTCCTGCTCGTGCCGTCCGGATTCCTGCCCTGGTCGATGGCGTTCTCCGCCTTTGACGTAATCGCCCTCTTAGCCTTCTTGGTACCAAACGCTTGGCCCAGTGCGTCCCTCGCCTCGGTACGGTTCTGGAAAGATGTCAGTGAGATTGGACTCGTCAGGTGCGAGATAACCGCACGAACCTCTCTTTCAGTCAACCCGGCAAATTCTGCGTCTCCGGCCTTCCGCGAACGGACAAGCCCACGGACAACCATCTTTCTCGCCTCGATGACCTTCAGATCCCCTGACGCGGGGTCGAAGACGGCAATATAGTGTTTTAGTAGTGATTCCGTGCCTTTCGGTCTGTCCTCTCTCGCTGTGTAGTCGAGGGTGTGGTGTGAACTCGAGTGCAGGAGAAGGTCTTTCGGCGGTCCTTGGGAGCCCTGTTTCCTCTTCTTCCCCGCTGGCTCCTTCTTGGCGTAAGTGTGGAATTGGACATCTTCGGGCACGACCAGGCCGGGTGTGGTAGCTAAGAATGTCAGAAACCCGTCAAGCACACTGGGGGCAGCAAAGAGAGGCCATACCAAGCACTGGAGGAGAGAATTTGGGTCTCACGACGGACGATACCTGGATAGTGTGGGGTAGCGACGGTGGTGCTGCTGAGATGGAAACCTTCTTCTTTTTGGCTGCTTCGGTCGATGACTCTTCCGGCCTCTTGCGCTTCTTAGCTGCAGACTCTGCCATGGCTGCAAAGGAGAGAGTGTGTCGTGTTTTGGGCACTTAATATTCGTAACGGGCAGTTCTAGAGTGTTTCTGGTGTTGATGAAGATGGAAGTGGCAGAACGAACCAATTTTTCAGTGGGCCCAGCTGCAGCTCTTAAGTCTAAGTGGAGCAACTATGAACCACCAGTTTGGGGGCCTTGGGCCTGTTCTTTGACCACTCAACTGGCCTCTAGACGTCGAGGGTATTGAACTACAGTCCAGCAATCCGTCAACGATGGCTCAGCAAGGGCTGCAATTACGGGTCCGTAGTATGCAAGGCCAACAGAATGATTCAACCGAGGAAACCTCTCTGAGCCCCAGAATGCCTGTCGCTCAGGGAGAGCAGACCGTACTCGCGGAACTCCAAGAGATCCACCGAGTCATTCGCCGGCTGGAAAACCGGTAGAGTGCTACAAAACTAGGTCACTTCTTCTAGGTATGCTAAC
Source organism: Coniochaeta sp. PK30-01 (assembly GCA_023628855.1). Classification (NCBI taxonomy): domain Eukaryota; kingdom Fungi; phylum Ascomycota; class Sordariomycetes; order Coniochaetales; family Coniochaetaceae; genus Coniochaeta; species Coniochaeta sp. PK30-01. The sequence continues at coordinate 47,968 of JAMAJW010000121.1, read as the reverse complement.
AAGAAGACCCTTGTCAGCCAAACGAATCTCGACATCAACGCTGTCAATCGGGTACTCTTCTCAGAGAGTTTGGGGGCCAAGCTCCAACCGCTCGTCAATATCCAAACGGGACATCCTATTGCGAACCTTCCTTCTGTGGTGTTCGACCTGAAGGACCTCGACGGTGAATCTTACCCTTCTAGAGATACGGCAACGAACACTAACAGAGGGAATAGAGGCTGCTATTGATGGCATTTTACTCGAACTCGACATCGCCGTTCCGGGAGTTTCTTTGGAAGCCAAGAAGTTAATTGTTGAACGAAAATGGATGCTGTAACACAAATGGCAACTGGTAGCACGATCACGGAGAGCGCGAGGAATGACGAAGCATGGTTTTGGTGGTCCCATACGAGGTAATACTGCATTGATAGCTTTCTCTCTTGATGACCTCAACATCCACGTTCCCAGACTCTGCTTGGCGGTTGGGAAGTCAGTAGGGAGATGTCAAACACGGAGTTAGTGAGCTGGGGCATATTCATAGCATGATCACGGAGGATGCGAGACAAGACGAGCTTGTTTTTTGGTGGTCCCAAAATGGAAGGCAATACTGCATTGATGGTTTTCTCTCTCAGCAAACTTTGTGGTGTCCGTGTCTGCATCCTAGGCGAGGCAAAAAAGCTTCCAACTCGATTCCTGCAAACATCCCGTTGTCGACTCGACTGTCTTGACAAGCTACAGTTTCCTTCAGACCGATTCCATCCTCCAAATGCCTACAAGAGCGGGCCGCCAGGTTGATTCGAGCTTGTTGTCGAAACAGTGGGTGACGCGTGTGATTCCGCAACGTGTGGTTTGCCAGTTGTCATGGTGGGTGGGTGGCAGATCCGGTAGGCCGAGTTGAGGTGAGTTGTTTACTTGCTGTAGAGCTGTTAGAGACATGCTGCACACGGATGGCGAGGTTGAGCAATCGGATGACTTACGATCTAGCCCTCATCTTTCTCCTCTTACGCTTCAGACGCCGAACTCGCTTCTTTCTCCACTTGGCTCTCATCTTGAACGTGAGCTATGAGGCGGGGTTAGCGATGATGTCAACAGGTGACGGCGGGGAGCTTCGTAGAAGCCCGGCACGCGAGCAGCTCGAAAGCAGCAAGCTGCCGAGGGGGTTATTGGCGAGTAAACCCAATTAAGGCATTCACTCGTCAATGTCCCCATCGATGGGCAGGCAATTGGCTGGAAGGCATACTTACTTGAAGATGGGATCTTGGTGATGTGAGCTGTAGAGAGGAAAGAGGGAAGTTGGGAGAAGAATTGTGCCTACTTGTAGGTTATTTGTGGGCGGGGAAGCCCTCGGCGCTCACGTGACTGGGCTGAATCGTGGTGGGGGACCTCGCTGCTGGTGACCTAACACCTCCGTCAGAGCTTCCAGACACTACAGTCCACGACGACCAGTGGTATCACGAGAAACGCAAACGGGCATCCACCGTCATGATCTAGGATCCGCAGAAGGTGACACTACCTTGAACAACTTCGGCGCGAGAGGGGCTGTACAGGCACTGATGCAAACGGATGTAAGGCTGGTGCTCAGCGTGACGCTTGATATTAACTTCGGCCCCATATTGGTCGACGATACTCCGGGCCTGCCATGATTGAACTGGCAACATCTCACGTCTCGGTAGGTCGTGCTGCACCATACTGGATTTTATATGCTTCTTGAGCTTCGGTGTGGAGCAAGAGGATGCATTTGTTTCTTACCAGTAGACATACATGACAAGATGACAGCAACATATACTTGACCGTCAAGCTTACCATCGAGAGTACCTTGGGGCTGAATAGCCATTTTGGATTATCCAAAGAGACGACCGACTCCTCATCGTAACCGCCCGGACTTCGGATGCCATGAGAATACCCAGAGTCTAAATGCTCTTAAAGGTCCTTGTAGCAAATGTCTTATAAACGGCGTGTAAGTATGCGTCTTGGGGCCCAAGACAAGGCCTGCAGGTTAAGACAATATACAAAAGCTCGAGCACCTATAGCTTCGATTTCCTATCCTTTGCACTGTCATACCTCTTTCCTTCGTCCGCCTGCTCCTTGACAGAGAGGTCCGGCAGCTCAGCCGGCATGATCCGCCTCGGAGATGTCCCTGGGATGAGCGAGTATTTCGAGAAATCGGTCACGCCGACATGTCTCCGGAGGAAGTCTTCGTCCAGCTCCAGCTGCCCGTTGACCACCGAAGCGGGTGCCTTCAGCATCTCAAGGATCGCGTCGGAAAAGATGGTCGCCTTTCGCAAGTCACGAGCTTCGTCGGGGTTCTTCTTGACGAACTGCTCCGTTGCGGCAGATTCTATGGACTGCGGCCGCGTAGGCGTCAGCAACCACGATACCAAACTGCCATGGCGGTCCGAGAGGCATGTTTACTTACCGCAGCGGGCCAGATGCTCGTGATGGCCATGTCGGTCAATCCCTGTCTCTCAAAGTCCATGGCCAGGCCCTTGGTAAGGACACTCATGCCGACCTTCCCCATAGCATAGGCCGTTTTTCCTCTGAAAAATCGGCTGTAAATGGGTGGGCTGACGACGATTATTCGTCCCTTTCCCTCCTGCTTGAGATGCGGCAGTGCAGCCTGGACTGTCCCGTAAAGTCCCTCGGGATTGACGCGCTGCATGAGCTGGAAGCGCTTCATGGGCGTGTCCTCAACGGACGCCCACCATATCGCTCCCGAATTGTACACCAAGACGTCGAGGCGACCGTACTTCTGTGAACTGTTAGCGACAACGTCCAAAGCACGGTGTCACTGGACCAACACCCAACATGCCTCTATTGTCCCCGCAACCAGTCTCTGCACACTCTCATATTCTCTGACATCGACAGGGATGGCCGTCGCCTCGCCCCCAGCCTCCCTGATCTCGCGCTCTACAGTGCTAATGGTAGATTGAGATGAGTTTGGGTTCGGGGGGAAGGGATCGACCTTGGCTGCATCACTGGTAGACTTTGCGGCAACGACAACTGTCAACTATATCAGCGACTCTGTGACAGGCTGACACAAGAACAAGACGCCATTGAAGTGAGATGGACTCACCAGCATATCCAGCTTTGGCGAGGTCGACGGCAATCTGGCGTCCAATGCCTCGCGATGCGCCAACGACGAGTGCAACTAATCGAGCCATCATCTGCTACAATACCCCATTTATCGCTAACTCTCACATTGTCCTATATCATTTACCGAGAAGGCTTAAGTACTCCGGGACCAGCACTCGTATGTCTGAGGTCTCGGCAGTGAAGCTCATGATTAGTGATCCGGGGTAGCTGTTGTGGGGTTAAGAGTGCGCAACGGTTTGTGGGGTCCCGAGGTAACAGCTGTCAATGACCGACCACTGCTGACCTCGGTCAGCTCAGCAGTACAAATACTTGTCTGTACGAGGCCTTCACAAGTGTGTGGTTCCTTTGAAAGACGAAGCACGCCATAGTATTGTGTCGTGTATAAGATGGGTGGCAAGATAGAGGCCTATATTGACTTGGGTAAGTGATTCCGACCCCTGGTCCAAGGTGAACCTGTAAAGGACCCTTGATCTAACTGTCTTCTTATAGCTTCTCTCTACAGCTACATCACTTTTGTCATACTGCAAGATGTGCGCGACACCCTTCAATCCCATTCTGTCGAGGTAGAGTAAGTGGCGTTCGAACGTGATGGTAACCTGTCTTGAGCACCGCGACTTACACAAACTGCAGATACCACCCCGTCTTCCTCGGGGCCATCAACAACGGATCGGGCAACAAACCGCCATGGACTCTCCCGGCAAAGGCGGCGTACGGATGGAGGTATGATGGCACTCGCTCGCTGGAAAGAGTCGGTCTCTCCCATCTCCAACCACCAGCAGATATGATGGTCGCCGGCATGACGGTGCTCCCAATGCGAGCTCTCTCGTTCATCAAGACCAGATATCCGCGAGAGACCTTCGAGACGGCCTTTCTCTACCTCTTCCACTGCTTCTGGAGTCCTCCGAACATGAACCTCTCAGATCCGGCAAACCTGACCAAGGCACTGTGCGACGTGCGTACTGGGTTTCGGGGTATTCACAACCGAGGGGAGTCATCTGCCCCCCTATTCAGTGCGGACGAGGTCAGCACCATAGTCGAGGCGACACAAACGAAGGAGATCAAGGATTTACTGCGCAACACAACGCAGGAGGCCCTGGAGCGAGGTGCGTTTGGTGCACCCTGGATCTGGGTGACGAACTCGGCCGGCAGATCCGAGCCCTTCTTTGGAAGCGACAGGTACGCGTACCCTCCATCTACCTGTGCCACTAGCAATTGCCGCTCAGTGTGACTAACGTGCATTGCCAGATTTCACTTCATATACAAGTTCCTCGACCTGCCCTATCAAGACGTCATGCTTCTACCGCCCAGCGGAGACGCCCATGGAAGTAAACCCAAGCTGTAGATGAGCCATGTTGAATTCATAATGCAATTGTACTGTCTACGCGCGCATTCCATCTCATGTGTAAATTCCAAGCATTTCCTAACACAAACTCCAGCCGGGTATACTCATGCCGCAACGCCGTAAATCAGACAACAACACCCATAAGCGTTCCCCACGCAACCCGTAGAACCATCCTCTCCACCCTACACCTTCCCAGCCAACCTCGCCCGCCTCGCCTCCTCCTCCCTCCTCGCCTCGCTCCTGGCCAGGAAGTCCTGCCTCCCAACAAAGCTCGTCTTCGACTTGCCCGCCAGCTCCAGCTCGTCCTTGATCCCCTCCTTGTCCACGTACCCCGCCCAGTCCATCCTGCTCTTCTCCACCGTATTCAGCTTCCGCGCCTCCGCCCGCGTCGCCAGCTCCCGTGCCTTCCGGAGCACGCCCATGCCCAGGTTGAGGTCCGCCCGCGGCTGCTGCCGCAGCAGCTGGTCCGTCACGGGCTCGAACACCGACCGGAAGGCCTTCCGCGGCATCCGTCTCGGCGGCGCGTCGTCTTCCGCCGCGGCTGGGTCTGCTTCGCCCTGCGACGCGAGGTACAGCTTCGCCTCCGCCGACCCGCGCGCGACGAGCTTCTCCTCCGTGTGCACCTCGCCGGCGAAGTTGTACGTCCGCCTGATGCGTATCATGTCGTCCGGGTCCTCCACCGCGCCTGCGGCTGCCGCGCCCTTGCTCGGGCTCTCTTGCACAGGCGCCGCTTCCTCGTTGCCTGGCTTTTCCGGGGCCGTCGTCGTCGCCACGGCAGGTACCGCCGGCGCGTCGCTGAGCATCTGCTGCCACAGCGCGTCCACGTCGATCGTCACGGGCCCCTTGACGGCGGCATATTTTTTCTCGACCTTCTCCTGCGCGCGCTGGCTCCGCGTCTTGATGAGACCCCCCTCGCCACCCTCATCATCGAGGTGGCGCGCGGCCGCCCGCTTTAGCCGCTTCTTGCCCCTGCCGATGATGGCTTCATCGCCCGAGTTCTCGAAGCCCGCATCTTCTGCTTCGTGGTCATCGCCGGCTTGTCGTTTCCGCTTGCTCGTTGTTGTGGTGGCGTTGGTCTGGTCTTGAGTGGCGTCCGCGGCTTCGGCTTCGTCTTCGGACGGCGTCGACTCGCGCTCCGCGGCCTCTTCGGGCGCGAAGTCGGAGTCCTCCGACGAGGCGTAGTCTTCTTCCGGGTCTAGGAGCGTTTCTGGCGGCATGTTTGTGTGTTTTTTTTTTTTTTTGAGTTGGTAAGTTTTGTCCATAAGTTTGGATGAGGCGACACGGCAACTTTATTGGAGGTTTCCTGTCCCGTTGCAGTCCAGCCAATCGGAGGCTTGCCGCTGGAATCGCGGGTTAGACCCACTATTTACGACAGCCTCTCTGCCTCTCTTTGTTTGTTCAGGTCGCAGTGGGCAAAAGCTAGCAGATGCCAAAGTAAACGAAGTGTCATTCAACACATTCTCAAGTGCCGCCTCCACTTGCTAGAGCACTAGAGTTATCTTGACCAGACTGTTGTCTCGATACAGAATTGGCGAAAAAAACTGCCGCGTATAATCGACCACAAGCACATCTGGCGGCTGTATCACGACACCACAGCCATAGCATCACAAACCCTGGTACAGCGACGGTGCAACCACAAGATATGTAACGCAATGTGAGCGGCATATGCTACTCCTTGGATCTTACATATGTATGTTCCTATCTTTGGGACAACTACCGGGGAGAAGGGATGACAGACAGCCAGGCAACGTGGTCGACACATTGTGATCTGTGTCAGTATGGCCTCATGGTGTACCGTATTCTAAGGCCAGGCTGCCACATGTTCCCGTTGAGAAGTCCAATGATTTAACGATCACGACCATAATCTGTAACGGTAAGCGGCATGTTCCCAGGCACAGTGAAGGAGTGTGCGAGTTGCTGAGCATCATTCCGAGGAAGCCAGTGTCGGCATATAACGCAACAAGGAACTTATACGAATGATTCAAATACATTCAGGATCTAGTCTTGATGTAGTTTATCTTCAAGACACATTGCTCTAGATTCATAATTTCCGAGCGTCATTCGATTGCAGTCACGAGTTGTGGCAGTGTGTGATTTCTCACCTCGATTCTCGTTCTTTAGAACAAAGGAACTCGTGGCTGCGACAACCCAGTGGTTCACTACATCATTCCCCTTTTAGTATCAAAGGCCTGAATACTGCTCTCGTTTGTCAAAGAAGGCCTTTTGACCCCAAGAATCCTAGATCATCAGTTGTCTTCTAGTGCAAACACTTTCGTGTTACTCGTTGTTCACCTGGTTCACCTGCATCTCTCGACTTCTACTCAGCCCATCAACGGCGAGGGTAACCATGAAGTCAATATTCATCCTGCCGCTTGCTCTGGCCTCCTCTGTTGCAGCTTGGGGTTCGGTAAGTATAAAATAGTCCATTATGCTCGTCAATAACAGATTCTAACGACATCTCGGCCAGGTCGAGTTCTGTATCTGGGGCCCCGAACCCAAATACAACCCCGGCTACGAGTGCGCTTCCTACACCTTCAGCAACGAAGCCTGCTTCGATCTCCCTCAACAAGCCCCAGGATGGAGGCATCCCAACCTGCAAGGACAGACTCACTACGCCGCCCCCTCGCATGGTCTCATCTGTGACTTGTTCCCGTGAGTTGACCGGGTCCTCCTGGCGCGTGGGCCGTGTCTTGTGTGGTACTGACGCCCTGTTGTGGCCAGTCTAACCGGCTGTGAGGGCCTTGCCGTCACTGTGACTGTGAACTCGCCGCACTACTATGACGAGGCTTTCTCGTCGGTGGCGTGTGTCGACGCTGGACTCGCAGTATAACTTTGACGAAGCCATTTTATCGATAGCATGCGTCACTCTAGACAACTGGAGACGACATTCTCTGGACAAATTCTGGTTACTTGGGCATCAACAGAATTTGGGACGAGGTTTTGATTTGCTCTTCGTTGGCATTCACAGGGGTTCATGCAGGTAGTTATGCTGGTTCCTGTTCGTTTTAGCCAGACGAGGTTGAGTCTGCACATGAAGCTGGAGGAGTCACTTCCCTAGTTTGACCTTAGGAATTGTCTGATCTTTGTAGCCCGGAAATACTGGGTGGATTAATAGAGGATTGAGACCATTTAGCCATTGAATCTTGCAAATCACCGCTCTGACTGAAGTCCCCTGTATCTTTCCAATACACAAAATAAATATTTGATTGCTATGACCGGGTATCTGTCTATCCCATTTAACTCGCCGCAAGAATCTCGGCCGCAGCCGGCGCAGAACTGTGATCGAGCCTGGCCCCTTCTTTCCGGGCGTTCTCCGCCTCCTTCGCCTGCTGCTCCTTCTCCTTCGCCCTCTCGTGGCTGATGTAGCTCGCGTACCGCAGCGAGCTGAAGATCAGCACGGCCATGAAGAGGATGCCCAGGACGGACCGCCGGATCAGGACCCAGCGCAGCCCTTCCACTTCCGATCGCGCGTCGCTGTTGAGCATGACGGTGATCTTGTAGTTTAGCTGCTGTATCTGTGTTCCCCAATTATCATTAGCAAAGAATATCCAGGCGTCTACTCTACCACCCCATATCAAGGAGAGTAACGTACCGCGCTCTCAGCCGCCTTCTGCTCCTCCCTCACCGCCATGCTCCGGTCGTTGAACATGCCCTTGACCGCATCGTTCAGCGTCAGCACCTCCTGGCTCAGGCTCTGCGTAAGAATATCGACCTCGTGCTGCAGTGTGGTGCGCTGCTGGCGCATGCTCTCGTCTGCCACGCGGCGGTTCTTGCGCACCTCGGTGCTCAGCTCGCTGCAGGCGGCGCGGAACAGGTACGTCTCGTTCTCGACGTCGCTCTTGGACACGAGTCCCGCCTGCGCCACGTCGAGGTTGACGGCCAAGAGCCCCCGAACGGCCTTCATGGCCGTGATGGCCTGCGGGTTCGTCCACCCCCCGGCCTCGAGCTGCTTGACCAGGCTGTAGCTGTCGAAGTGGTGCACGTACGGCGGCGGGGAGAGGTGCGGGGGCCGCGTGGGCGTGCCGGATATGTCCTGCAGCCCGGCGTCGGGGGGTCCCATGTGGAGGATCGTCTCCATTGGCCCGGTGGCTGGTGGCTCGTCGGCTCCAGACGGCGCAGGGGCCGCAGAGGCGGCTTCGGTGTTGGAGCCTGGCTGGGCGTCGGGGGGGTCTTCGGGGGCCGGTGGTGGTGATGGCGGGGGGAGCTCTATGGTGGCGCTCGGCTGGGACGTATCAGCGGGAGCTTGTGGTGCTGTCTTGGTGTCCTCCCTCGCGGGCGGCGCATCTTGCTCGAGTGGCTTGTTGCTCCTTGCAGCCTGGGCGTCGCCCTCAGGGTGCGATGCGGGAGATAACGAAGTCGCGCCGTCGGTGTAGAGGGGTAGTGGCTCGACAGCCTTGCCGTGTCGCTTCACGGTCTGTCTCCGCGCCGTGGACGTCGACAGCGGTGCGGCATATTGACAGCAGGGATGGCGGGGCGATCTGAGGGCATTATGTCGGGCAGTCGACGCTCGTTGGACAGCGGGCTCGCCAACCCGCAAGGAACGGTACAAGTGAGGGTACAGAAATGTCAGACGGAGGTTGGACATTGTGCCCGTCCACGTCCGCTTGGAGTGTGAAGTTCAGACTGCAAGTGTTTAAGTTGCATTGCCGGTTGTAGGAGAGTCGGAGCGGATCGCTCAACGCTGATTGCATCACAGGGTCCCCGAGGGCGGCCCAAACCGGCAACTTGGAAGCTGCGAGTCAAGCAGGACCCCACTTCGGGCCGGTCTGAGACTTAGCGCTGCCCTGACCTGGCTGACTCATCAGGGGTTGCATGTCATTCCAGCCCACCTGGACATAATTGTATAGCCCTAACCCTTGTATGTGGAGATGTCCAGCCTCGAGGGATTTCACCTCACTCCATCACTTCTAACTCATTCATCTGCTTATGTCTCTCCTGTCTCACAAAGGTGATCGAGAGACGCTGTGCGCGCCTCGCTCCAGATGTGCATTTTGATTTCCAAGGACCGTGTGCGAGGGGAGCGAGACCCAGCTATTACAGCTGCCTCTTGGCATCATATCGGAGCGAGATAGGTCGAGTGACACTGGTTGGGAACACGCCAATTGCTTGCTACAGAATATCGTTGTGGTGATTGCAATGATCGCTTGCTTATGGCGTAAAGCTGGTGTCTCGCTAGTCCAGCTGGTCAGATTAGGTCAACGCGTGTTACGGTACCGTCCGTCGTGTACTGTACATGGTATCTGTCGTAGCTCAATGAGCTCGAGGGACAAGACATACAGCTTGCACGGAGATGTCAGCCGTCTGCCATGTGCCATCCACACTCTCGGTGTCAGAACACTTCATACATGCTCCAATCGGTTGCCTCCGACGAGCTGATCTACATGTCTCACCTGGATGCCGCTTGTGTCGCGTGTGAAGCCATGCGTCCAAGGTTAAATGAGATCTCAGATGTGCTCCCGAGACAGCATCGAACTATTGCTTCAAACTCAACAACATCTCAGCCATCTCGCTGGTGGCGAACGCGATATTGATCGCAGTGTTCATTGTGTATATGCGGATGACTCTGGCGTCAGACACTCTTCCGTTTTCTCAGTACAGTCGCCGCCACATGGGCCTATACTCTCGTATGAATGAGACGTCTCAAGCTTGGGTGCTTACGGGTCATATTGTGGCCTTCCCTTTCAGCTTGGAGAGATTGTATGGGGTCACAAACTCAATCTGGAGTTGGGACATGACACAGGATGGAAACTCTCAGCTTCTGGTCCAGTGGTTCATATATCGAAGAGCAAGGGAAAAGGGGCTAAATACGGCAGTATAAGATGCTCAACCTGCCGAGAAAAAGTTCCCACTGCCAACCTAACACAGGAACCCAGAGTGACTCCCCCATCTCTTGATTGAACAGCACCTTGATCCAGCCGGCAAGATGAAGCTCTCATCCATTGCGCTTTCGCTCGTCCCAGCCGTTCTCGGCGAGGTCATCAGCCCGGCTGAACCAAGCAGTGACTGTCATGCGGACAACTGCTATCGCGCTGTAGCCGGAGATGACGTGCGGTTCGACGTCAAGTCTCGCAGAGAGGACTGCTCTCGGTTCGTGGTTGCTGCCACTGCCTCGTTGTCTGCGTATGTGTCTGTTTACATGGGCTACGCACGCAGCCCTGAGCATCGATTCTCACTGACCATGTTCCAGGCTACTGTCAGAAGCAACGCCCACCACGCTTCCGGTCTACGCGTCACCCTGTTACAGTGTTGCAGCCTACTCCTCTGCCTGTTCCTGCTGGGGCATAACGGCCGACAAGTTCACCGCCGACGCTGTCCCTACAGCGGTCGCAACCGCAACAGCAACCGCAGTTCTCTCGTCTCTGTCCTCTGCCGCAACCTCGTCGCTCCCAGCAAGCAACTCCACGTCGCCCACTGCCACACTCCCCTCCACAAGGTCCAGTGTCCTGCCCTCCTCGTCACTACCCACCACCATGTCCAGCGTTCCCCCCTCATCATCGCTGTCCACGGTGAAATCCTCAACCATAAGCATCAGATCAACCACCCCCTCCCTTTCCTCGACCCAGTCCACAAGCAGATCCTCCTCCTCCTCCTCCTCCACCTCCACCACACCCAGCACCACCATCTTCTCCTCCACGCGCAGCAGCACATCCACCACCAGCCCCATCCCCACCTCAACAACCACCACCAACTCCACCTCGGGCAGCTGCGTGGGGGGCAAGTGCGGCACCTACAGGGCGTGGCCCTGCTCGGGCCCCCTGGGCGACTGCCTGTGCGGCCTCGACCCGGACGGCCGCAGCTTCTGCTTCGAGGACAACGTGTGCTCGGTCGAGACGGACTGCTCGCGCAACGCGGACTGTCCGTCGAGGCAGAGGTGCGTTGTGGGTAGCTGTTGCATGGTGGGGAAGTGCGTCGTCGAGCGGAAAGACGGGGTCTGTGGGAATGTGAACTCCGCAAGGGTGATCTTTAGGCTGAGGGGGATGGGGGAGAGAGAGATGGAGGGTAAGAGGTGTGGGGAGGGGAGCAATAGTGGGGGGTGTTAGGTTGGGGAGTGTCAGGCCATGTGTTGGGTAGACTTGTCGTGATATGTTGTGCTTTGGTTTTCTTCTGTGAGCTAGGTGAGTGTATGGCTTGACATTCACTGGGCGATTTGTTAGGTTGATTGGAACGTTCTTGTCATGGAGATGAGTGAATGAGGAGATTCGATGGTTCTTTCCATCCTGCAGATGGAGACTCGTCTGCTACTGCCGGTTGCTGGCAGCTTTGTGCCTTTCTAGTTACTTCCCAGCTGATTGACCTGGTATCATCACGCCTGTTCCGCATTCTCAGGACGTCTCGATGACTTCCAGTGATCCTTCGACCGACTCTCCCGCGATCCTTCGACGAAACGCAGTGCAAATACCAGCCATGTCCACTTAATGCAACGCGAAGCAAAAGTAAACTCATAAGACGCCTGAAGACCACGCCGAGCCCTTGAAAACCATGACGAGCCCTTAAAAACCCTCGTCGTCCTTCAACTGAACCCTTAAACCCTTCAAACTCCAAGCCGGCAAACGTCCAACGGCACAGTAAAGCCAATCTCGGAAACGCCCAATGTCCAGCCATACAGCAAAAACCCTTAACGATGATCCGAAAGCCTCAGTCACAACCACAGCAGCGAAGCCAAACAAGAGAGGCGCACTCTAACTCGTCGACCGACGATGCTCACGCCTGCGGCCCCGGCTGGCACGCCCCGACGACGGCTCGACTCTATCTTCCCTCCTCAAGTCCGGCGACCGACGACGGCGGGACCTTCCCCTCTGCGCCTCGTAGTTGGCAGCAGTCTGTTCGTGGCCCCGGTGTCCTCCGTGTCTGCCTTGGCGGTGACGAGCACGAGCGTCTTGACCGTCTCTCTCCTGCTCTGGGTTCCGTCGACGCGATCTTCCCCTACTGCGTTCTCGCGGCCTCTGCGGACGAGGAACGGCAGAAGCAGCAGCAGCAGTACCCCGGCGCTCCGACTCCGCTGCCGCCTCGTTCCGCGCAGCGACGACGCGCTCCCCGATGGCGCGGCCGATGCGCTCGCCGATGCGGAAGGATATGCCCGTCACGACGCGGCGGACGGCGGCTCTGAACCGCGACGGCCGCGGCGACGGGTTGAGGCCGTAGTAGTGCTCGCGCGCGGTGCGGTGGTGCGGCGCCGGCTGCGGCGGTAGTTGCGGCGGTTGCGGGTGGTGGTGCTGGTGGTGGTGCTGGTGGTCGTCGTTGCCGTTGTCGCTGTGGCCGGTTGCGGGTAGGACGGACCAGGAGGCGGCGGCGGCGGCGGGATGGTTGGGTGGGGACGGCGGTTGGTTGCCCGCGAGGGCGGCGTGGGTGAGCGGCTGCATTGTGCTCGAAGAGGGTGCGGCGCGCTGGTAATCGCGCGAGGAATCCATTGTTGTTGTGATTCCGAAGAGGTCGAGGCGGCGGTTGCGCAGGAGGGTTGCCGGGGAAAGTGCGACGGAAGAGGTGGCTGCGCGCTCGGCCACTTCTGCCACTTCACCGCCCTCTGACCGCCCAACAGTAGCCCGCACTGGGCGAACTACTGTTGGGCGGCCAGCCCCCTCGCGACCGCGCCACCCACCACCCGCACGGGCGATCTCCCGGTTCACCCGCCAGTCGCTCCCATAGGCGTCATCGGGACCAGGGCCTTCCTAGGGCTCCCGGTCCGTCGACGCCGCCGGGGGCGAATCCAGCAGGGAACGCGGGATAACAATCTGCCCGTACGGGCGGCGGTGAACGCGTGGGCGAGGGGTCGGGGTCTCATCCCTTACGTTGCGGCGGCGGGTGAGAGGGATGGGCCTCTCGAGCAAAGCAAAGGCTCGCCCCCGAGGGGTGACTGGCGGCGGAGGCGGAGAGGCGGCGCGGCGCGGCGGCGGCGAGGGGCTTGTGGCGACGGTCGACGCATGCCCGGTGGGAGGCAGCCTTGCCGAGCCGGAAAGAAAGGGCGGCTGCTGGGGGGGAGGAGGGGGGGAACGAAGAGGAGGAGGAGGAGGCGCCGGGACGATTCTGAGCCCGCTGTTAGCGCTTTCAAGTCGCAAACCTTTGCACGACACGGTGGTGCTTACCTGGTGTTGTCGTCAGCCAAAGCTGACTGCTGCTGCTGCTCTTGTGCCCTGCACCAAACATTCACGTCAGCACTGTTGCATAACTCAACATGAAGAAGCATGGAGAGGATGATTGGCGTGACAGCAAAGGAACAGGGTATGTCGTGATACTCGACGGCTCGGACGTCCACTTCATTCGCTGCCGCACCAGATCAACATGCAGAGGATGATTGGCGTGACAGCAAAGCAACTGGACGAGTCATGATGCTTGACAGCTCGGAATTCCTATTCATTCACTGCCGCACAAGACCGTGATGAAGCCAACGCAGGTTAAGGGAGAACTCACATCTTTCTGGTTGCCGTGGTTGCTGTGGTGGTGCAGAGAGATGGCTGCCTCGGAAAAGAATCGGCGTGAAGAAGAAAAGAAAAGAAAGAAGGAAGAGAGAGCAGTACGTCTTTCGGAGGGGCAGTCATGGAAGAAAACAACAGGGCCGGCGTGTGCTGCTCCGGGTGTCCGCCGGTCTGTGCACACCTGCCGGAGCGGTGAGCCCGGACGCCGACGAGCCCGGAGCCGGCAAGCCCCGGAGCAGCATCCTCCTCGAGTGTGACAACAATACACGGAATCCTACGGCCGTTGGGCACGCTCAACCGGCTGCGAACAGTTCCATCTTGCATTCTTTTCGCCTTGGTCGGAACCGGCCTGAGCTCTTGAACTCTTTTGTGTTGCTCTCCCGACAGAATACACGACTGCAATCGCCATCACCAGCGGCTTTCTCATCCTGGCCAATTCCTATGAGAGGATCTTCGTGGCAAACCAGCACAAAGTAGGCTCCATGACATAGTATCCTATGGGAAGGTCAACAAGGATGGCTGGCCACAGTCAAACCATGTGCGTTGCTCTCCTTACCAGTGGCATAGGCATATCTAATCCTGCGCAGGCCGAACCGACATCCGAGTGCTGACATGGCTGGGTCTGATGAGTTGATGCGAGAGGTTTGTGAGGATGCAGCTGTCAGCGTCTTCACTCCCTGTGGTCTGGGTCAGCACATGCTATGACAAGGAAGAGAAGAAGCAGCAGTGAAATCGATGGTTCAGAAAGGGTCAAGACTCGGACTCAAGGGTAAAGATGATTCTATTGATGAGAGGAACTATCGCATCGACATCGGCACTGCTATTGTGGTCTTTGTATTGTTCTGTTGTGCAAGATATGGTACAACAATAGACGGAGGATATATATATAGTTCTATTCAACCTTGTAGCTTCACATCATGCCTTGACTTGTCGAAAATGGCCCCTATTCAAAAGAATAGCAGAGCCCTACTGTTGGTAAAGGGCTTGAACAGGACCGAGGTGAAGCCTGATGTTCAAATAAGGCCAAGCGCTAGTAGACAGTGATCCGTGCACAGTAGCAGGGGTAGTCTTCAGCCTCATGGCCCATACCGGTATTGCCGAAGTAATTCCGGTCAAATGCTGGACTGTACGTACAGTGCAGTACCTTCCAATAGATGCAATAATTGAATACAGGAACGCGACTTCCATTGTCAACTTGCTCCAACCACGGCCACGCCAGCCTTCTTCTCTCCTTGCACTTCACACCTCTGGCGGTCTGTATTCACTCTGCACAGAAAGCATTGTCTATAACGATGCATTCGAAATAAGCTCTTCTCACCAAATTCCAACCGACCTCGCCTTTCTTCCTCTCGACCAACCCGCGCTTTCGTTGCGAACCTCGACCCAAATCCCTCCAACCCTCCATCCTCGACACCTCTCACAGCAGCGATCAACCAATTCGCATCCACAAAGGTCTCAATAATTAGCTCTTCGTTACAAGTCTTCAACATGGCGGCTGCCGTCGACTCCGCGCAGGTCAACGGCGGCGACCACGGTGGCGCAAACGGCGCCCTAAACGGCCTCCCCAAGAGCATGCGCTTCTCAGGCGTACCCGACACCCTCGATGTCCCCGTCAACGATGGCGAGGAGGCCGTCGAGATCGACCTCCGAGAGCTCGCCGACGACCCTACCGAGCTCTGCACCCTCTTCGAGATGGAAAACGCCCCGCGCCCCTTGTGGATGAACGTGGCCCTGGCGTACGCCAAGCTGCGCAAGCC
This sequence comes from Coniochaeta sp. PK30-01, assembly GCA_023628855.1. NCBI lineage: Eukaryota > Fungi > Ascomycota > Sordariomycetes > Coniochaetales > Coniochaetaceae > Coniochaeta > Coniochaeta sp. PK30-01. Next base: position 32,387 of record JAMAJW010000121.1, on the reverse strand, counting down.
CGATATCGCAATCGAGATGCTCACCAAGGCCTCTCAAGTCATGCACGGAACCAACGCCAATGCTAGGGACAAGTTGACCGTCGTCACGGCCCTCTGCTGGATGTACCTGTGGAAGTGCAGGGAAGCTCCCCGCGTCGCCCCCGAGGGCGTCCTCCTCTCCGAGGCCAAGACCAAAGAATACTTTCTCCAGCTCACCACCTCTACGCTCAACGAAGCCACTCGCCTCAACCCCACCTTCCCGCCCTTGTTCCTCGCCCGCGGCGTCCTCTACCTCCTCCGAGCATCGCTCCAGCCGCCCTCCAAGGGGTCCGGCTCCGGCCCGGGCGCCATCGACGCGGAGAGGGCCGAGCTGCTGCGCTCGGCGCTGAAGTCGTTTGACGATGCCATCCGCGTCTCGCAGGGTAGGAACATGCTAGCCGTGATGGGCAAGTCGAGGGCCCTGTTCTCGCTCGGAAAGTACGCCGAGGCGCTGGCCGGCTACCAGGACGTCCTCGCCAAGATGCCAGAGCTGGTGGATCCGGATCCGAGGATAGGCATCGGCTGCTGCTTCTGGCAGCTCGGCTTCAAGGACGACGCCAAGGGCGCCTGGGAGCGCTGTCTCGAGATCAACCCCGACTCCAAGATCGCCAACATCCTGCTCGGCCTCTACTACCTCGACGCCAGCGGCCGCGTGCCCACCAACAGCGCCGATTTCATCCGGCTCTACAAAAAGGCCATGACCGAGTACACGCAGAAGTCGTTCAAGCTCGACAAGGATCTGCCGCTGACCTGCGCGACCTTTGCCAACTACTTCCTGTCGCGGAAGAACCTGGCCAACGTCGACGCGCTGGCACACAAGGCCATCCAGTACACGGACGTCAACGCGATCGCCAGCGACGGCTGGTATCTCCTCGCCCGGAAGGAACACTATGCGGGCGACGTCGACAAGGCGGCGGACTACTACCGCCGTTCCGACGACGCCAGGGGCGGCACCGACAGGGGCTACCTTCCGGCAAAGTTTGGCGCGGCCCAGCTGACGGTCCTTAAGAACGACCTCGGCGAGGCGAAGCTCAGGCTCGAGAAGATGATCCAGCAGTCGAGAAACTACGAGGCTATGATCCTCCTGGGGACACTCTACGCGGAGGAAGTGTTTGCGAACCAGTACGCGGCGGTGAAGGAAGACAAGAGCGCGGAGGCCAAGAAGGCCATCTCGCTGCTCGAGAGCGTGCGGAGCGTCTGGAAGGACCCCAGCAAGAACCTGTCGCCGGACTCGGCCGTCCTCCTGAATCTCGCCAGGCTGTACGAGACGGACAGCCCCGACAAGGCACTCCAGTGTCTCCAGCAGGTGGAGCAGCTCGAGCTCGACCAGGTGCCCGAGTCGCTGCATCCCCAGGATCTCGAGGACACGTCTGCCATCCGGGCTGCGCTGAGGAAGTACCTGCCGCCTCAGCTGCTGAACAACATCGGATGCTTCTACTCGCAGGCCGAGAAGCACGAGCTGGCCAGCGAGATGTTCGAGGCGGCCCTCAGCGCCTGCATGCGGATCAGCGAGAAGGACGACGAGCAGGACACGGACGCGCTCGTCACGACCATCAGCTTCAACCTCGGCCGCAGCTACGAGTCGCGCGGCCTGTCGGACCAGGCGGTGGACGTGTACGAAGGGCTGCTCAAGCGGCACGACGACTACACGGACGCGCGGCTGCGGCTCGCGTACATCAAGCTGCGGCGGCACCCGAACAAGGAGGGGCCCGACGCGGTGGCCAAGCTCTACCAGGAGCATCCGGGTGACCTCGAAGTCCGGGCCCTGTACGGCTGGTTCCTGGGCAAGGTGCACTCGAAGAAGAAGCCGGCGAACCCGTCGGAGGACCCGGAGCTGCGGCACTACAAGCACACGCTGCAGAACTACGACAAGCACGACCGGTACGCGCTGGTGGGCATGGGCAACATCTGGCTGGCGGCGGCGCGCGAGATGCGGCGCGAGACGGACGCGGACCGCAAGAAGCGGTCGGACACGTACAGCCGCGCCGTCGAGTTCTTCGACAAGGCGCTGCAGCTGGACCCCAAGAACGCGTACGCGGCGCAGGGGGTGGCGATCGCGCTGGTGGAGGACAAGAAGGACTACCGCGCCGCTCTCCCTGTGTTCCTCATGGTGCGCGACACGGTGCGCGAGGACGCGCACGTGCACGTCAACCTGGGCCACATGTACGCGGAGCTCAAGCAGTTCGGGAAAGCGATCGAGTGCTACGAGACGGCGCTCGGTAAGGAGGGGAAGCGGGACGACGCGGGCATCCTGTCGTGCCTGGGCCGGACGTGGCTGAACAAGGGGCGCCAGGACCGCGACTTGGAAGCCTACAAGATGGCACTGGAGTGCGCGCAGAAGGTACTTTTTTTTTTTTTTTACTCGTCTCCTTTTTCATACTTCAGCGTCCTTTTTATACTTTCGCGGGATTAAATACTAACAAGTCATGATCGCAGGCCCTATCCGTAGCCCCCGAGCAGGTGCACTTCAAGTTCAACGTCGCCTTTGTGCAGATCCAGCTGGCGATGACGATCCACTCCCTCCCCGAAACGTCGCGGACGGCGGAGCAGCTCGCCTCAGCAGCCGAGGGGCTGGAGGCGGCCATCACCGCGCTGGACGAGATCGCGGCGTCACCGCACACGCCTTACCCGCGGCACGACGTGGAGCAGCGGGCCAACATGGCGCGCAACACGCAGCGGCGGCAGCTGGAGCGGGCGCTGGCGGCGCAGCGGGAGTTCGAGGCGCGCAGCCGCGAGAAGGTGGCGGCGGCGCGGGAGCAGCGGGAGGCGGAGCTGCGGCGGAAGGAGGAGGAGCGGAAGAGGGCCGAGCAGGCGGAGGCGGAGCGGAGGGAGAAGATCCGCCGCGAGAGGGAGGAGATATTGGCGAGGGACAGGGCGCTGGCGGAGCAGAGGGCCGAGGAGGAGAGGCTGCGCCAGGAGCAGGAGATGACGACCGACACCGAGACGGGGGAGAAGGTCAAGCGGAAGCGCAAGCCGGCGGCCAAGTCTGGTGGCGGTGGGGAGAAGAGGGAGCGCAAGGCCAGAAGCAGGAGGAAGAAGAGCGTCAACACGGAGGACGGGGACGAGAGCGAAGCCGAGGCGCCGCGGCCCAAGAAGAAGCAGAGGCTGGCCAGCCGGAAGGAGAGCAGCAAGTACAAGAGCGCCGAGATCGTGGAGGACAGCAGCAGCGAGGGCTTGGCCGCTGACGACGACGACGCGCTGGAGCGGGCGGAGCGGGTGCTGGCGGGGAAGAGCAGTCCGCTCAGCGAGGTGGGCGACGATGTCGTTCCGGCTAACGACAAGATGGAGGTCGACGAGGGTGCTGGCGGTGCGGACGACGAGGAGGAGGAGGATGAGGAGGAGGAGGCAGGTGCTGCGCGGCGGGGCGGCGGCAGGAGACGCGGACGGATCGTGGAGGAGAGCGAGGAGGAGGAGGAGCAGGAGGAGGAGGCGGGTGACGCGGGCGGCAAGGCTGACGAGGCGTCGTCACCGCCGGCGGCGGATACCAGCATGGCTGATGCTGCTGAGGATGAATAGGAGTGATGCTGCCAGGTGATAAACAAGCATATCTGAAGATGGATATGGAGCGCTTTGATTACATGTGGCTTTTGGGGGGACTGTATTTCTATCTAAAATGCATGATACGGTAGCTTTCAGGGGCAATGGTTAATGCAGATCAGCGAATCGAGGCACCTGGTATACGGACGTCTTAAGACAGTGAAGCAGCTCGTGATTGTTGACTGCGTACCGGCCCTAGAAGTCCGTATGGGCTGTGATGATGGATGTCGTGATGTCTCTGGCCGTCGCTCCTTAACTCCGGCTGCTTCCGAGGTGCATCCCTGTCCACCTCGGCCTCTCCATCATGTCCACCCACCCTTTCGACCGCTTCGTGCGCAGAGTGTGCCAAACAGTAGAACCGTCGCATTGCAACCATTCAGGCCGTCATGATACATTGATCCGTAAAATACCAAACACACTAAACCCCGCCAAAGTGAACACAATGCGGCGTCTCCGCCCACCTCCCGGCCGTCTCCCCGGCATCCCGCACCACCACCACCACCACCACCACTACTTGCACACATCCCCCTCCTCACAGGCACCTCGCAGCTTCCCCGCCACCTTCGCCCGCGGCGGCACCTCCAACGGGCTCGTCATCCGGCGCGACGCGCTTCCCGCGCGGCAGGCGGACTGGGCCGCCGTGCTGCCGGCCGCCATGGGGTCTCCGGACCCGGTGTACGGGCGCCAGCTGGACGGTATGGGGTCCGGGGTGTCGTCCACGAGCAAGGTGTGCGTTATTTCGGCCTCGGAGAGGGAAGATGCAGATGTGGATTTTACGTTTGTGCAGGTCGGTATCGGCAACGGGGCGCTGGACATGGCGGGGAACTGCGGGAATATGAGCTCTGTCGTTGGGCCTGTCGCGTTGGAGGAGGGCATGGTTGCCCCGGAGAGGGTGGTCAAGGTGGATGGGGAGGGAGAGGAAGCGGGAGAAGCGACGGTGAGGATCTGGAACACCAACACGGCCAAGATGATCCACTCGCGGTTCAGGGTGGACGCGGACGGGCGGTACGACCCCCGGGTTCCGGGCGGGTACGAGATCTCGGGCGTTCCCGGTAAGGGGTCGCGGATCACGCTGTCGTTCCTAAGCCCGGCGGGCGCGGGGACGGGGACGGGGAGGGCGCTGCCGACGGCGAGGGCGGTGGAGCAGCTGGTTTTGTCTGATGGGAAAACGGTCGAGGCGAGCCTGGTGGACGTGTCGAATCCGGGGGTGTTTGTACGGGCCGCGGACCTGGGGTTGGATAGTAAGACTACGCCTGCGGACGTGGAGGCCGACAAGGGGTTGAAGGTGTTGTTGGAGCGGGTTCGAAGGGCGGGCGCGGAGAAGATGGGGCTCGACCCGGAGGTGCAGAGCGTGCCTAAGATTGTGATGGTGTTTGATCCTCCCCCGCACGCCCGAGAGGGGCCGGATGTTGATGTTAGGTGCTTAGCTATGTCGATGGGGCAGGCGCACAAGGCCGTGCCGCTCACGCTGGCGCTGTGTCTCGGCGCCGCGGCCGGGATCGAGGGGACGATACCCTACCGGCTGCGGAGGGGGGGCGGGGAGAAGGAGGCGAGGGAGGGAGGGGGGAGACGGACTGATACTGTGAGGATCGGACATCCCGGTGGGACGGTCGAGATCGGGACTACGGTCGAGGACGGCGAGATTGTTTCGGCTGAGCTGCATCGGACCGCGAGGGTGTTGATGAAGGGGGAGGTGTTTTATTAGGGGGTGAATATGGATTGTCGAGCAGAGTTGATGTTGCCATGCGTTATGCCACACCTCGGGTTCATACCCAGAGAAATCACAGCTCACGAGGAAAATCAGGTCTGGCAACGCACTGGGGGGCAGATCTACTCCTTCGAACGACGGGGAGCTTCACCCGAGTTATAAGCTGCAGTTGACAGAGACCTTTGCGACTACATAACAGAACTCGGCGTTCAGCATGTGGCTTGGATGGGCCATGAGGCGGTCCACGCCGGGGAGGTCGACGAGGTCGGTGTGGGGTGTTGCTCGAAGATGCAGACCCCGACCCGCGAGCGCGAGATGCGGTCGAGGTGCTCTGCCGACGATATGCTGTTTGTTTGAGGGTGTGTGAGAATGCGGAAATGTCGATTGCGATATGCAACCTGGTGACGCGAATCGCCTTCCCTTGCTTGCTATCTTGTAGTGACACAGCATCACCATGCGCCTGTGCAATTGGTTGCCGTATACTACGGTACCTATCTATGTTGCGTGAGCTCGCGCTGGGGCGTTATCTGAGCCAAGGTGGCAGTTACAGTCTATGGTCAGCAATGCTGGAGGTTAGTAATGAAGTGGTGGTCTTTACCTTGTTGTCAGCGTCTGCTACACTCTCTCCGACAGAGCATCTCATGGAGCAATCACTGGGAAAATACAGTGACCATCTAGACTGGCACGAAGCCAGGATGAGACTGCCACTCTAGTCTCCTCGCTGTCCCGTAAAGACTACATCTGGATTTTGCAACGCATGGCCGCATATGACCGGGGAGACGAATATATAGATGCCAAAAGACGTTGCTATTGCTATGTAGCTGTCAGCGGATAACAAAGAGCAGCCAAACGTCCTTCCAAAAAGTAGTGAGCGTCCTCTCCCTGCGGCGACATTCATGGTGGTCCATCAAATATTTGGGAGCTTATATCAGGAGGCCTAGTGATAGAACTGCCGTTGCCTCAGACGCCCCCTTGTCCAGAAAAAAATATTAGGAAAATAGATCAAAGGACTGTGATAAGACTCGCCGTTTTCCATCGACATAAGTCCTCCGAGATGGAACCAAAACTGTGGAAACGATGACCGCATGTCGACAGACAGAGAAAAGAAACCTCGCACGCACTCCTGAGAGACGATGCAAAGAGCCCAGCTGAGTCTCATTGCTGCTTCGAAATCTCTACCACCACATCTCAGACTCCGGCTGATCCGTGCGTCCGTCGCCGACAACTGCCCAAGTGCTTGCATCGTCAAAAAACATAAAACGGCCCTCGCAAAACTCCGGAGGCACGCGCATCTCTTCATAAGCAGGCCGAGGCGGCACACGAGGTGCCCAAGCGTAGAAGTCGTCGTCGGCCGTCCATCCGTCGGCGTCGCGGTCCTCGACGTGCTGGACGGTCGGCTCCTCCCAGTCTTCGTAAAGGTCAGGGCGCAGCCAGCTCATGTCAATAGCACGAGGCAGGCCGTAGTCCCTGGCATTTTGGTAGATGTTGTGGATGGACCAGGCGAGATCCACCTGCCGCATGTCGTACGGATCGACCTTCTCGTCGATCTTGTCAACCTCCTCGCCCAGGCACTCGAATTCCTCCTTGATTTGGTGGTCGCGCGGTCCCATGTCCTTGGAGGGGATTTTAGAGCTGGCCATCCTCAGTATGGAGTTGACAGAGTCGAGGAGCGAGTCGTAGTGCGCCTGGACGCGCTCAAGCTCTGCCTTGTACTTATCCGCGTCGTCTCCCCTGTCGAGTTGCGATTCGGCATCGAACTCCAGCGGACGGGGCTGGTGGATGCACCGCGATGGGGCCTTCTTAAAGTCCCAGCGCTCCACGGCGGGGACCGGATCCGGAGCGAGCATGGCAGCCAGGGCCGCAGGGACGCGTATGACGACGAGGTCCCTGCGCGTGGGACGGTCGAGGTAGAGTCTCCTCACGAGATGCTCCACGTCCACGTGGATGCAGCACTTCAGGGCGGGGTACTGGCGGAGCCAGTAGCCCCACGGACTCTCGCCGTTGAGCAGGTCGTCGACCACCAGCTCGCAGTCGCTGAGCGCCACCTCGAGCCTGGACACCGGCGAGCCGCACAGCAGCCAGCTGGGGACCCGGGGTGGGGTGGCCCGGCTGGAGACTGACTGCGGGGGCGACAGCCGGCTGCAATACCGCTCGTCGAAATTGTAGGCGTCGTGGTTGCAGAGGGGCTGCAGCTGGATGGCCCGGGGTTGGTCCGGGTCCTGCTTCAGCACCTGATACACGGGCACGTGCCCGCGGTCCAGGGCGTTGCCGCCGCTCCAGCGCTGACACCAGTCGAGCAGGCTGTTGAGGAGGATACCGGTGGTGAATACCGGCAGCTGTTTGAACCAGAACAAAACGGCCAAATCCCGGAAGGCGTAGGTGAGGGCAATGGTGAACGAGTAATGGGGGATCATGTCCCTCGAGATGGCCTCGACGACGTTCTCGCCACTCTCGTCGACCGTTCCCCATGTAAAGGGGACGACGTAAGAGTCGAGCAGCAGCAGGATGTCGCACATCCAAGCCGACCTGAGGTCCCGGCGGATGCGCGCCCAGTCGATGGTCCACACGCCGTCCGTGTGTCGACCGAGGGGAGGCTTGCTGGTTGCATCCATGTCGCCCGCATAGAACACGATCTTCAGTTGGCGGCGCCTGTCGTCGCCCTCCTCGACAAAGTTGACGACGCGGTTGGCGAGAGCTGCCTGCGGAGACGAAGAGATGTGCGGGATGGCGTACTTCTGGACGTGGAAGCCGTATTTGTCCTTGAGGACGGCCTTGAGGCTCTCGAGATCCGGCATGACGCTGGTCTGGTAGTCGCCGACGGGCCAGTAGGCCATCAAAACGGAGACGTGGTCGTAGTGGTAGTCTTTCGCGGGAAGCATCGTCTTGGCAGCCTTGTAGAGCCTCGAGTTGAAGTCGTGGAAGGAGATGCTGTCTGTCGGTGCACGGGCGCACTCGCATGCATGCCGACGGCTCTGGTACTTATGAGGCAGAGGCATCTTCGTGACAACCCGTGGCGAAGAACGTGAGAGATGTCTGGTAGTTCAACGATGCTCGCGGTAGTAGCTGATGCTCTGTGGAGTAGAAACAGAGAGATCTCAGCGGGGGAGGGGGGGGGGGGGAGGGAGCGCAGGGCATTTATAGGCTTCCGGAGCGGACATGTCTGGTGATCGACTGCAGTAACGGGCTGAGGAAGTAGGTTTGTAGCCATTTGGATGAATCGTAAACCAGTCTCGTCTCAGAATCAGGGGGCTCTGGGCGGTGATTCCCGAGAATACATACTTTTGCAGGGCGATGAGACGATGATAAGGTTTGCTCGAGTCTTGGTCGCGCATACGCATCACGCACGCAACCCAAATCGGAGCCTCTCAGCCATACTTACCGATTCTTGCTAGACAGTGACGCGTGGGACTTGTCTTTGTCAAGGTTATCTAGCAGGGTCAGTCAGCCTTAATATCTCGAGGTCGAGGATTCAGTTCAGAGGTGCATCCATTATATCACGGCAGACCTCGCCAGCACCAGCCTGGTGCTAGGGGAAAAGCCACTACGTATCACGGTAATGCCAAGACCTCATTATTTCTAGGGATCACCAGGTGTCATGGCGTCCGGGTTGACGAGTGTATACGACTGTATATCATGGAGAGAAAACCACGCCATCAGGATAGAGTTTGGAAGCGGAGAAGCTCTTGCAAGTGGCACAGAACGTAGATGATTAAGGTGTTGTTAAATCACAGAAATCACAAAAGAATATGATGCTGGGCTGACGTTGTCGTTGAAGACGGGTCCGGAACACAATCCGGAAGCCGGCCGGCAGATGCAGGGTCCTGTGGGTCCGATGAGGCCCCACACTCCCGGCCTCGCTTATCTTATCGAGAACGTCACCTCCCAATCCTCCCTACGCCACCTTGGCTTGCTTGGCTTGCTTGGATTTGGAAGGGCAGGAATAAGATGTTCCGAGTCTTTGTGATCTCTCGCTTCCCCTCTGCATAACATCCCCACGATGGAAGCCTGCTGCACATGCGCTCGCCTCCTGTCCGCCGTCCCGGCCTACGCGGAGAAATCCGAGAAGCTGCTCCCTCGAGACCGCCGGCTCGAGTGCTGCGGCCGGGTCATCTGCGGCGACTGTCAGCATGTGAGTCTTCCATGTCCTCTTGTTTCCAACTTCCCAACGATCAAGATTAATATCCTAACCCAACTCTCAAAACCAGAAAAATACCCGCTTCTCAACCTACTGCCCCTACTGCCAAACCAGCATCACCCCCTCGCCCCTCCCGCAAGGCCTCAGAGATCCCCCCTCCTACGCCTCCCTCCCGCCGAGCCCGTCTGCCGACCTCCTCCCGCCGCCCTACACCGCCCTCCCGCCATCCCACGCATCCTCCTCACCCCCAGAACCCCAACCCCAGCGCACACAAAAACCCCACCCCCCACCACCAGAACCACTCCTCCACTTCCTCGACCACGAGCGGGACACCCTCCCCTCCCTCTCGCTGCGCTACTCCGTGCCCGCGGCCGACATCCGGTCCCTCAACCGCCTGACGTCCGACCACCTCCTCGCCGCGCGCCGCACGGTGCTGATTCCCGTCCCTTCCCCTTCTTCTTCCTCCTCCTCCTCCACAAAACCTCACATATTAGCATCCCTCTCCCCCACTCCCCCAGAAGGCGAAGACGCCGAGGCCCGCAAGGCCGCCATCCGCCGCTGGATGGTCGCCACCAAAGTTCCCGACTACGACGTCGCCGTGCTGTACCTCGAGCAGAGCGGCTACGATCTCGCGCGCGCCCTGCGCCGGTTCCGCGACGACGAGGAGTGGGAGAGGGACCATCCGCTTGACTCGGCCGCCACGGGGAAGAAGAAGGGGAAGCGGGTTTCAATACTGAGGAGGGGTTGAGAGGACCTGGCAGGCACATATCGGCACCAATATGTATAGATGGATAGGTTCTGGTGCCGATACGTTGTATAGTACAGTATTTGTAAAGGCGGACGGGGGAGACACACCCACGAGGCGGACATGGAGATACATGCATGGAACATGGCTCGGAGACCGCGCGCATTTTGGATAGTTATAATTCCCCTCTGGCAATCAGGCCAGGAGCACAAGAGACTCTGATTTAGGGAGACTGATCATAGAAACGCCGTCACCCTAGGTCGTCACAGCGTACATACAAGATAGAGCTCGGTATCTAGCCACCAAAAAAAAAAAAAGGAAAAACACATACCAGTGCGCCGGCGTACCACCAAAGCAACCCATATCCTTCATAACACAGCCACAGCCACAGACTAGAAAGCCGACCTTGTGCGGACGTCCTATCGAGACAATGTTAGCTTCGATTCCTATGTCGGAGTAGAAAGAGACAGAGGGAACATGTTGCAGTGGAGAGGGGGAAAGCCAGAAACGTACCGAAATCTTCCGCTCGATTTCCCGGACCGAGCGGTCCAGCTCGCCCGCAATCATCTGCTTCTTGTCGTTCGGCAGCAGCGTGTACCTCTCGCACAGGTCCCCGTCGATCACGCCCTTGACCGGCACGTAGTAGCCGCGGTACATGAGGTGGTCGCGACCCGCAAGCGGCGGGTCCTCGCTGCGCATGTGCGCCTCGAGATTCTGGAAGAAATCCGCGTCCTCGCGCGTCACGAACGGGATGAGCACGCCGATGGACCCCTGCAGGCCGCTCCACAGTAGCAGGTCCTGCCCGCCGACCACGAGGTTGGTCTTGCTGATGCTCGTCGGCACGTCCTGCGTGAAGAAGTGCGCGTTCAGCGCCAGCCGGTTCGGCGCGCCGTGCAGGTACTCCCGCGCGTGGATCAGGTGCACCTCCGAACCCGGTTCGTCGGCCTCGGCGCTGACCTTCTCCGGGCACCGCACGATCCAGATGTTGCCGAACTTGTCGCCCCCCGCGACGGACTCGTAGTCGACCATGGTCGTGCACGTCGTCCATCGCGCGACCGTGTCGTCGGCGAAGGGGATGAGCTTGTTGCTCTCTTGCTTGTAGGCGACGTAAATGACGCTCTGCTGCACGTCCCCGACAATGATGCGGTTGCCTTGTGTCTGCAGAGTCATGATCAGGTGAGGTGCGACGTCGGCTTGGGCCTTGCGGAGCAGCTGCTTCAGACCCAGGTCGTAGATTCTCAGCGTCTTGCCTATACCGGCTGCCAGTCGCCCTTGGAACGGCAGCAGGGCCATCGGCGGCTCCTCGACCTTTGTCTTGTGGATGAACTCCAGGTCCTTTCCGCCTTCGTGGAAGCGATAGACGTGGATGTAGCCCTCGGTGAATTGCCGCGGGTTCAGCACCATGTCCTTGCCCGTGCCGACGATGAGAAAGCTCTCCCCTTCCTGTGATGAGAACGAGACGATAGCCACACTGACGGCCGCCTCATTTCCCTCAAAGTCAATCCTCTGGAGGACCGACTCGCCGATCGGGTCGACAATACTGATACAAGACGCCCATCTGCCGCGGCCCCTCGGATACCCAAAGTCCTCGGGCGGGAGGACCTTGGCATCTCCGTTTTCCACGCCCGGGGCATCGAGGAGCTTCTGTCGCAGTTCTGGAGGAAGGGTGTTGTTCTCGGATTCTATCGTGTAAAAGTAGGGCTCCTCTGGGTGCTTGACGAGGCGACGCGGTGTATATGTCAGAGGTATCGATTTCTGAATGAGGTTGTCCCCCAGTTTCTCGATGGAGAAGATCCTGTATCACCCGAGTCAGCTCCAAGTCAGCTCCAAATCTCTCGTGGTGGGCAAAAGGTAATAAAGTCTGATATGCTTTCAGAAGGAACAATTGATACATGCTGTGCATGTATTCAACCTCATAGCCAAAAGGCGTCGGAATCCCTTTTATCATCACTGTGCATGGGGTAAACGTAAGAAAAGCAACCGTACTAACCTGAGGTAGTTGGAGTGAATGCCCACCATGCCCTCCTCGCACTGCTCGCTGCTGAAGTTCCAGCCCCATTCCAGGTCTTCGTAACTCAAAGGCGTCATCATGAAGCCTTTGGTAAGCGGGTCTGTGTAGCCCAGCCACGGCCGCGAGCTGAGAGCAAGAACGCAAGTCTGCTTCTGAACGGAGACCTGGAACAGCCTCACAGCTTTGGGTCCGAGGAACTTGTGCCGGGTGTCTGTCAGCTCTCCCGTTATTTCGTCCAACACGGTTCTGAGGTAGACGCCCGAGTGTAGGCCGATGTGGAGGTAGAGAGTTGTGCCGCCATGGGACGAGTCTTCCATGGCCATAATTGAGAGCGATGACGGCGCGGCAGTCAGCGCCTGTACCGACTTGCTCTCCAGCGTGGACTCGGGGTCCAAGCTGAGGATACGGACGGTGCAGTCGTCGCAGCCAACGGCGAGGAACGAGCTCCTGAGACGCCCTTCCGGGACGTGTCCCAAGCTGAGGCAGGTGACGGTGCCAAACATCTCCTTCTTCTCATCGTACTCAGCGAGCGAGCCGTCCGTGTCCATCTCGAAGTAGACGATCTCGCCCGAACTGAGCGCGACGGCCACTTGCCTCTCGTTGGCCGTGGCGGCGACGATCGACCGATGCTGTGGCGCGGGCCACTCGTTCACGCGACCGTTTCTTATGTGACGGATGCCCTTGGGATGCACTTGGATCAGGCCGTCGTCGCCAATCTGCTGTACGGCGAGAGTCGCGACAGTCGTCAGGAATCCCGAATCGCTGACTTCCTCGACCGTCTCTCCGATGCTCAAGACCAGCGTGGCATTGGTGAATGTGAGGACGATGTACACGTCGTATGGATCCTCGCTCGTGAGCTTGGTCGTCCAGACCGCCGAAGGAGTGCCGGGTAGCTCGGAAGCCACAATCTCGTTGACTTCCAAACCGTGCTTGAGCATACGGAAAGTACTTCTGGCGCCGTTTCCGCAGACGCTGTATATCTGGGGCGCGTCCTCGCCGGTGAGGTTGGCGACCTTGCAGTCCACGAGGGGGTTCATCGAGTTGATGCTCTCGACAAGCGCAAGGTTCTCCAACGGCCTGGGGTAGAAGTACACAGGGGCGTAAAATCCGCGAGGATCGGTGGGGAAGTCGTCGCTGGAGAACTCGGCTTCCTCGTCGTCGTCGCCGAGCTTCTCGAACTGGTAGAAGTGATGGTTGCCGAACTCGCTCGCGGCAAACAAGAAGCCGCTCTTCAGGATGCAGAGGCTGGTGGCCACCGGTATGGTGTCAAAATACTTAATTTTGAGCCTCTTCACCTCGCCAGTCGGGTTGCCGTTATCATCCTCGAGCATGTCGAGCGTGACCTTGAAGAGGTCTCCGTCCTCTGTCTGGAGTAGGAAAAAGAAGGCACCTGCGCTTCCCTTCAGCTTGTGCATGACTCCTGCCACGATGGTGCGTTTGCGCTGTGGATCTTCCGTAGCTCCTCGCCGCCTCGGAATAGGGACTCTGAAAGCTTCTTGGTTGGAGTGGCGGTATGTGACGTTCTCTTCTCCACAAACGAGGACACCGCTGGGGCCATCATTCCCTCCGGGGACCTGGAAGAGCATGGAGGAAGTCGGGTCGACGGGCTCAGACCACTTGCGCACCACGTGGTTCAGGCCGAGATCGAGCTCGTAGTACACGAGCAGCGTCTCGACCTCCTTGTAGGCTTCGCCTGTCGGATCTTGGTCCGAGTCGCTGTAGTCCGTTTCCAGGGCCGCGAAGACGGGGTTTGCGTAGCCGACGTCGAGGGCCACGAGAGAGAAGACAAGCACGCCATGCTTGTGGGCCTCAAGCGGCGACGAGATGGTGAGCTCTGCCTGGTTGTTGCGGTTCAGGACGTAGACGAGCTTGTTCTTCTCGATGGAGGCAATCAAGCATGCTCTGCCCTTGGGGTCAGCGGCAAGATATTGACCGGGAACGATACGCCGTACACCTGACTTCCCGAATGTCTCGAGGTGAATGCGCTGCAGGCGATTCTGAGCCGGGAGGTACTCGACAATGGCTATGCGACCCGAGTCCGTCGCAAGGATGATATAGTCTGTTGAGGACAGCTTTAGCACGGTGTTCCAACGTGGTGCCACAGCACTCATCGCATGGCAACGCTTCGTGTCCAACACGGGTCTGACGGCCGGGTTCGAATCACTAACGGTCCAACAGAGCCGGGGGTGGGGATGACTTGGACTTACCCTTTGTGCTTCCGGCAAGGCGGAAGGATGCGACGGCCCTGATGATACCAAACACGTTATGTGTGACCAGCGTGATGACCTTGCCGAGGCTTGGGTCAGGGCGAAGGAGAGTCAGACGCGAGCCCGACACTGTGATGATCTGCTGCTCCTTGGTGCCGGAGAACTGGCCGAGGATAGCTTGGGTGACGGCGGTGGGAGGTTGGATGGTCAGCGAGTAGAGGAACATGTTGGAAGTGGTGGCCATTTTGCATGTCCGGGGCGCAGTCTAAGCCTGCGCGGCTCCCCTCGTCACAGAGACGGCTCTCGAGAACGCGATGGGACGCCGGTATATGGTCGGTGGAAGGGTGTTGGGAGAGCTCATCAAGCTCTTGGCTTGGGATAGTCACACAGCAGCTGCACAGTAAATAAAATTCAGAAGCTTCTCCAGGCAAAAGCAGTCGAGGCGCGACCCCGTTAACGTGGGGCAATTCGAGATGCATCTAGCCAATCATAGCGCACGGAGCGGATCATCCTCTTTACCATTTTTATCATTATTGCTGTCCCGAAGTTTTGGCACAGCTGACATGTACCCGGTACCTTGACTGGGCCCTACTTTGGTGCTAGACTCCAGGTAGTCAGTACCACCTCTGACAAGGAGCTTCGATTGATTTGCAGCATCGAAAGTTGAGCTCACGCCACGAACTTCACCTAAGCTCACCCCCCAGACCACACTGCTTTATCTGAGTGCACGAGGTTGTGTACTCCGCACAAATAAGGTCCTCCGGAATGGCGTCACGAGCCGAGCACGCTGTGCGGTCGACGCTGTCACAGGTGTGCACACGATGCTCCCTATCCTCAAGTGCTCGACGAGCAACCCTCGGCCGTCTCTCCAGCAGGACACCAGCAGTGCAGTCCCGGGCTCTCGCAACCGCCGGAAGACCTAGACAGCCAGCTGCGAGGTCCAATGCGGCCTCGGTAGAGAAGAAGAGGTGGTCGTCGAGTGCGGCAGGCGTCAACTTCGAGAGCTCGGCCGGCGGAAAGACTACCGAAGAGCCTTCTCGGCCCAGAGTGCTCCGCGAAGACGACCTCTTCCACCCCTTCACCACCTCCCCCATACCAGAGATCCGCCGCCGCGCCGCCTTCATGCGCCAGCACGCCTACTGCCCACACCCGGACCACCGTCCGACCCGCATATCCGAGAGTGCGTCCGGTGACTCACCCACGTCTTCTTCGACGGGCAACCTCGCCGCCGCCCACGTCGATTTCGAGTGCCCCGACTGCGGCATACCGGTGTACTGCTCCAAGGAGCACTGGATGGCCGACTACGAGGCCCACCTACAGATTTGCGACACGCTGCGGCAGATCAACGAGGACGACCACGACCTGCGGTCCGGGCGCCTGTTCCCGGAGTTCGACTTTGCCGGCCCGCAGCTGGAGGAGGCCATGATCAACATGACCAACTGGGACACGTTCCTGTACACGCGCAACTTCGAGGCCATCAACAACGACCGCAGCATGCGGCAGGCCACGCGCCTGCTGACGTACCCCGTCACCATCGGCAGCGTCCTCCACGAGCTCAGCCCGTACTCGGTCCGTCCGGGCGGCCGGCTGACGACCGAGGGTCTGAAGAGTCTAAGCGGTGCGTTCAGATCACATGCATTGGATTTTTTTTTCATTTTTTTTTGATTTTTTTTTTTAAAAAAACTAGTGAAACTAACCAGATTCCCAGCCCTCCGCTACACCCTGCACCCCCCCAGGTCAGGCGGCGGCATGGACATCAAAGGCCTCCGGCTCGAGGCGCCCCCCGTGCGGCTCTTCATCCTCGGCGCCCGCGCCGAGTCCTCCCTCCCGCGGTCCGCCTGGCTCCAACTCGCCCACCTGTTTCCCCACTCCCGCATCCACCTCATCTTCATCGGGCCCGAATCCATGACCAACCGAGACGACGAGTTCCCCCTGCCCCCGCGCACCCCATCCAACCCCTTCGGCGCCGTGGTCGAGGACCGCCTGTGGCCCACCCTGAAGATCTCCACCATCGTCGACTACTACCACACGGTGCACCGCACGGGCTACTTCGCGCCCTACGACCCGTACTTCGACGCCTTCGTGCTGTTCCACCCGGGGCTGGGCCACCCGGCCTCCTCGCACGAGTGGCGCGACACTATTCCTCTGCTGCTCGAGACCAAGGCCCCCGTCATCGTCACGGGCTACACGCAGTTCGACATGGAGCGCGACATCGAGTGGGTCCGCCGCACCGCCGCAGGGGAGTTCGACGTGCTGCTCGAGCCCGGCGAGAACGCGTTCCGCAGCCTGAGGTGGGACATGAACGACATGGACCCGCAGGACGTGAGTGCCGGGAACTGGGGGGTCTGGGCGTTTAGGGGCAAGAGGTATGTTGTTGCTCCTTTTTTTTTTCCCCCTCTCTTATTATTCTTCGAACTTGGTAGGAGAGACAATGCTAACGGTTGGAATAGGTACGAGGCTACGAGGAAAGAGGAAGAGTAGGGGTAGAGACTCCGGGCTTGTATGCCTTGCTGTATAATAACGGTGTTTGAATGGATATAGGCAAGTACGCATGCTACAATTGCAAGAGTCTGTGTATGTATTATAAGGTCGTGCTATTACCCTTTGTCTAATCTGGACTTGGGATATGTGGTGGTGCTCAGACTGTGCTCTGCTGGTCTGACTGAGATGCCAGTGCTTCAATACACAACCCACTCCTTTATTTGCTGCTGCATCGAGTCCAAAAGACATTGATACTTCCTGTACCTGATCTTCGTGCCGATGGGGCTGCAGCCGGGAGCTTTCTGCAGTGTGAGGTACGTACATACAGCACATGTACATACCTTGGAAATGCTGCTTTCTGCTTCCTGCTTCCTGCAAGAAACTTGCATTTGCAATCGGCCAAGGTGGGGCCCAGACCTGACAACGACAAACCTTACCTTACTGTATGCAGTAACCGGACCCGGAAGGCTGGTCGTACCTATCTTTTAATTCTTCCATGAGAAGAGAGACTGACGCCCGGTGGTCCCTTGTGGTACGGGCCGCAGGTGTGGGTCGCTTATGGCCGCATACGCCGGGGCCAGGGCGGGAAGATGGGGGCGGAAATGCCCCAGGGCTTTATCTCGACAGCCTCGGCGGGTTATGAGGCGGATGATCAACACGGTGAGGCAACGAAGGTTGATCTTCCTTGAACGGGGACAAAGTGGCCATTTGTACACATACGGGTAAGTCTATAGAGCCAATAGGGGGCTGCAGATGGCTCTAGTGTTGCAGATCAGACACATCCCACGACTTGTCAAGGGAGCATTGTAGGCTCGGTCTGCCCAGGTCGCTGAAGTTATCCCATGTCCCCCGATCGACAAGGCCAAAAAGGCCACTTTGTCCGTTCAATGAGGATAGCATCTAGGCTGCTGGGATCCTGATGATCTGGAGAGCCCTAACTTGCACTGATTTGTGCCTGATATTTGCGAGATCGACTCGCTGCCGTCACATTTTTTTTTTCTTCCGTTTCTGACAACTCAGCTGTAACTGAAGGAGTAGGATTCTGTCAATCGGTAGAGCTCGACCTAGGGCCAGCCTTTGCTCAGGTTAACGACTGGTGGTTGACGGAGATGAGAGGGCATGCTCTGACTGGCGTCTGCTCCGTTGGGTCCTTGCGGCGTTAGAGGGGAGAGACTGGCCCTGGCCCCGGCAGAACGAGCAGTTGCACGAAAATCGGTCACCAGGACATTCATCGTATGGATGCCAGCATTGACGTGTTGTCATGCTGTCTCCGTGTTCCCTGTCGTTGAGCTAAACAGACAAGATCCAGGCAAAGGCCAGATCTCGCAGCTTCATAGGCTGCAGAATGATAACTCGGCAGAAACATGGGAGACGAATGTGCCAAAAGGCGGCGATATTCTTACGCAAGAGTCTCCTCTGCCTGGACTAATTCACCCAAACCACTCGACAGGCCAGAGTGGATGTGTTGCCACAGCTTGCCGAGCCTCATTCGCTGCGAGTCCGGATATTGCCTCCGTGCTGACGGGGAAGTATTGGTTTTTGCTCGCAAGCCCGCCTACGTTATTATCTCGGCGACCACAAGGCAAGTTTCTGGATACGAGCTGATGTCGGCTTGGGATCGTGGTGTCGAATCGGCCGTTTGTCCATCTTCGGCTCGTCTCCTTTCTCGCCAGAGAGCGGAGGGTGGACGTAGTACGTCCACTTCCGTGGTTGGGATTCTGGGAGATGATCTTCTATCACGCTCGGGGACGTTGTTACGTCGTTCATCGTTCATCGTTCATCGTTCATCGTTCATCGTTCATCGTTCATCGTTCATCGTTCATCGTTCATCGTTCATTGGTGGTGTGTTGTGGTATCCAGGAGAAAGGGGTTGTGTCTGGGTCGCTATCGGGGAGGAGAGCTAGAGTCTCTGGAAGATCTATGTCATGATCCGGAATGTCATCACGTCGGTCATCGTTCGTAGTTTATTGGTGTTTCGTAGTGCTTCTTCGGATACGGGGGTTGTGTCTAGGTCGCGGTCGGGAAGGATGGTTCGAGTCTCCACGAGGAAGGACGGCGTCGGGGACTCGGAGTGTGTGGCTCTGCTCCATCACTTGCGCAACACTGTACTTCTGAGGTCGGAGCTCAGAAGACGGGATGGCCGTCTCCTTAACTAACACGGTAAGATACATTGTGGTCCACCAGCTTCCGAGTGGCAGGACAGCCTCGCGAGTGACACGCCCGCGAGTGTTTGCGTTGGTGAGCCATCGACAGTCGGGCAGGTCGTCGCGAGGTCTGAGACAAAGGACAAAGGGCGTGTATCAGTCGTCCCGAGAGTAGCAGCCAGCGCTTCTGGCATCGTCCCCTGTATGTCTCGGGGAGGCTCAAAGGGGACGCCGACAGTGCGAGAGGAGACGGACGAAAACGAGGCAAGGCCGTCGGGCCAATCGCGGAGATTCCCGCGTCTGTATGTCGCCTATCATGTTGGTTCTCTGACACTGAGACACGGAACGAAAACCGCCTCCTAGTGTGAAGCTCGTGTGTGATGGTGGCGGCCGAGGTGAGTGGAAAGGGTGACCGTGTTTCGGTCCGAGTCAGCATGGCCAGACGAAGGGAAACACACGCGACTTGTTAGTCCCCTGGTCAGCGTCCGCCGAGTCCAATCAGGGAGGCTGCGTAATCGTCAGTCAGTCCAACCAGCCACCATCACCACAAAATCACCCGTGCTGATGAAGAATATGGTTCGTGTTTGGATGCGTGAAGCCCATGTATTGAGCTCCGCGTTGCTTTCTCCATTATCGATGATCACGAGGACTGCATCATCACAGTCCTTCTATCAACTCAGTCTCTCTCTTTCGGTCTCTCCGCTAGTGCCACCGGTGACCGTCTGCGGCCGCCACTCTCTTTTCCATATATCTACAGCGTGTCGAATCACATCCTACAGTTACAGTCTTGTTGCCTTGTCTGGGGTATCATCGCGAGTCAGGGTTAGGTATCCCACCAACCCCCTTTTTCCGTCCTGCCAAAATATCAACCAAAACAAAACAGGACAGTGACAATAAATCCAATCTGGTGCTGTCTGGTATCTATACTCGCCCCCCGCCCGCCTGAAAAAAAAAAAACAAGACCAAGACAAATGAAGCACAAAAAAAAAAAAGCAAATGAAGCAAATGAACCTCCCCTGCTGGTCCAGGGGGTTGAACTCGTGACACCGAAACACCACCCTTCCCAAAACAGACCCGGCTCCGGGGGATACAATCTTGCTGCTGCCATTGTACATGTACAAAGCCAAAAGTTCCAATCACTGCACAAAAGAGAAATAGAAATGGAACGAGCGATGGTACTGCTGTGAGTTGTGATTAAGATCGTGCATAGGGCGCGGCGACTCGCGAAGACGGGTGATCGTTGTAGAATGGCTGTCGGTGCAGTCCTTTTCGGAGACGGTGCCGTTTTCCCCTCTCCCAGGCCGCCATGACGGCGAAGTAGTTCGACATCTTGCCGTTCTTTCCCCAATGCAAAGTAGAAATGTCAAACTCCAGTACTTCTTGTGAAGCCTTCCGTCGTCGGTTGCCCGATCTATGCTGCACTCCTTCTAGTCCAAGAGATAAAGCAGAAAAATGGCGGCGTATATGTGAGAGGTGTAGATTAAGATGCGCTGTGTTATGTGGTCGATTAATGTTCCGACGAAACTGTCTGCTGCGCCTGCAACTGATAGCAAGGCTCTTGTTGCGTCCCATAAAGTCGAAGGGGGGGGGAGGAACAGGCGGTATAGTCCAATATGCTCCATATTGGAGATGCATGTTCCTGCTGATGGATAGTGTATGTGATTCCCAAGCCGCGTGGTCTCTCAGCATCACCTCTGACCACCTTCTTGCTGGCCTTGCGATCCCTGTGACCAACCAGACTCGTAAGACCTGCCGTAAGCCGGGGGGTAAGGCTGTTGTTGGTGTTGCATTTGTTGTGGCAGCGGTGGAGGTGGTGCGCCAGGACCCAGTCCAGCTTGTGGTTGAGCCAGATGCTCCGAGCCTGGCGACGGCTGATCCATCCTCAATGGAGGTAGTCTGGGTATGCCCGGAGATGTCGGAGGGTGCCGCTGAGGATCTAAGCCATATGCTGGCTGTCCCATGGGCGGCGGAAACGTCGTTGCCTGCAACGACCCGTAAGTCGGCGTCGCAAACTGGGGTTCGTGTTCGATCCTCCGCCGTCTTGCCGGCGGCTCGGCCATTGATGGCTCGGGTGGCCTGTACGAGTATGGCGGAGCGTGGTGCGCGTACGGATGGCCTTGCGCTTGTGGAGGTCCGGCCATGGCGGCACTCTCGGCCACATAAGGACCGCCCAGTCGATTGGGGCTGCGAGGTTGAGGAGGCCCTCTCCTTCGCCTCGCTGGCGAATCTGTCCCAGGTTGATCTGGGCCGCCTTGGCCGTGAGAAGTACCAGCCATGGGCCCGCTCTCTGTTGGAAAGTTTCCCTGCTCTCTGCTCGAAACTGGGCTTGGAGGTCCGTTTGCCCACTCGCTGATACTTGGCGTCCGAGAGACAATGTCCCTCAGTCTGTTCCTCTCGTTGCGGTAGAAGTCGCGTTCTGCTTCAAGCTCTCGTACTCGGAGCCCCAAGTCATGGTTGTCCATTTCCAGCTGATGTTCCCTCTCCTTCTTGCGTGTTCTGAATCGAGCGGAGGCGATGGCGTTCTTCTGTCGTTTCTGGTCCTGCGTTTTCGAACCCTGGTGCGTGTCTACTGGCACCACAATCTCTTCTCCGTACTGGGGCGTGATGGTCAAGAGGTGTTGACTCTCACCGATAGGTAAACCCCGTCCCCACGGTAGCCCAGCCAAGGATCCGTAGCCGCTAGTTGTCCATCGAGTCTCACCGCCTGGTCCGCTTGTTGTCGTTTCCCTTGCAAGAGGCGGTTGGGATGGAAACCGTTGTGATCCGGCCGCGGGTAAGGAAGGTCTGTTAGAGGAATGCAAGTAGTCTGGGGTTAGCAC
The DNA here is from genome assembly GCA_023628855.1 of Coniochaeta sp. PK30-01. Classification (NCBI taxonomy): domain Eukaryota; kingdom Fungi; phylum Ascomycota; class Sordariomycetes; order Coniochaetales; family Coniochaetaceae; genus Coniochaeta; species Coniochaeta sp. PK30-01. The sequence goes on along the minus strand of JAMAJW010000121.1, from coordinate 10,582 downwards.
AGGAGGAAGTGTATGACCGACGATCGGTTGCGAGAGTGACCGAGGCGCGACAGGAGACAGGGTTTGAGGTGGTAGAGCGGTCCCGAGGCTCTGTGGTGGCGGCAGTGATCTTTGTGCCGGACCACCAAGGACAGTCGGCCCACTACGAGGGGACAAGTCGTGCGAACTGGCGCTCCCCGCTAGACTTGGCTGCCGTGGCAGCGGGTTCTGCTGGAGCTCTTCGTTCCTTCGCGCCGCTCGACTCAAGCTCGTTACTCGAGGTGATCTGGGTGTGAGTATCCGCCTCGGTACTCCGAGAGGAGGTAGTGGCGCGATGGTCGTCGGAGAACCGCGCTGTGCACTCGACGTTGGCAGTCCCAGCGCTGCTGTCGAAGCCAGAGGGGGATATGCTTGCTGCGACGTGGCTGCAGGTTGTTGACCCTGGAAAACGTAAGGATTCACGGGCGGTACACCGTGTCTGTGAGGCACTTGGCCAGCCATGGCGGATCTCGATCTCTCCGCTTCCTCCACTTCAGTCGGTTGCCCAGAGAAGGCAGGCGTGCCACCAGAGTACGTATGATGCGATTCTGAAGCATTCAGTATGCCATGCACGTCTGAAGTCCGCGTTCCTGCCGAAGATGCTGGTCTTTCTCCCTCGTCGGCTACAACGCTGGTAGGACCACCCAGGTCATGAGTCGAGGTGTGGGGATCATCTTGAGGGCGGATACCGGCTTGTGGACTTGACTGAGATAAACGCGGGGAAGAGAAGGCGGCTTCGGGAGATGTCTTTGATGAGCGACGGGAGGCAGGGCGAGGCGCAGATCCCCTCTGCGACATCGAGACCTGTTCCCCTTCGCACGGCTGGCCTCGAGGACCTGGACATTGACGACGGTGACCACCGACCTCTGACCAGGGGCTGATTTCTCTTTTAACTTCCCCCCCGCCAAACAAGTTACCGCCGAGACTGGTCCTGTGATTCTCGAGAACGTGGGAAAGCGGCGCTGTGTGCGCTGACAGATCTTCGTGAGACCGACTTCGGGCAGTCTCTTCGGGCCCCGGGAGAAGAGCTGTGACCGCCAGGGTTAAAGAGCCGTGTCGAAATAGCTGTCTGTTGTGGTTGCTTCCCTAGGCTGGATGTAAGTCGACCCGCAAGTTCCGGGTCGGATCGTCGTGCAGGGTGTGGAGCTATAGCTCAACACTTCTGGAAGAAGCCAGGTTGAGAGAACGACAACTTCCGGCGGATTGCGAGAGACACGTAATTCAATAAGTAAGCTTCTGCGAGATGAAGCTTACGGGTCGATGGGGTTGTAGCCGGGGATGGTCATCAATAGTGGCTGGTAGGCGGCAAGTTGGCAAAGCAGCGCGAGCCCTTGCACGTCAGCGGAAGACTGCAAAGCCACTCAGCTAGACTAGTTAACGTGACCAGCTAACCAGCCAGGCCGAGTGGAATCGTTGGCGGGTATAAGCTGAACGTAGGATGCTGACGGCCGTGTTGCAATACCGGGTAACGTGCGGCAAGAATAGCAGCGAGTTTGGTGACCAGTGAGTGGAATGACGGTCTAGCGAAACGAGCCAGTCACGTTCTTATGACACCTCTCGGATTTCCCAATGGCTACAAACACCAAAGAGCGCTAGGAGATGGCCTGTGATGTGAATGGGCAGGACGAACAAGCCAAGGCCGTCTTTGCCTTCGGCCTCGTAATATCTCGCGGTTGACTGCGGTTGACTGGGGCAGTTGCTTGTCCTTATGTACGAATGAGAGCTTCAACCACGGTCCGGTCTGGGCTGACCTGGACCTACTTTAAGGGTTCGACTGGACGGGTACGGGGCTGACAGGAAAGCTTTTAGTGTTCTCGAGACCTGTGAAGTCTGACAGGGGTGTTCTGGAGACGTTGAATACGCAGAAAGCAAAGAAAGCGAAGAAGAGTCAGTGTGACGGAGTCGGTCGAAACGACAATGATTTGATATAAAGGTTCCACGAGTTTGCGTTGAACATCAACCAACGAACTGCTAGTCCCAAGAAGGGAAGGGCGAGATCGAAATATTTTTCAAAGGAACGGAATCGCCTCCGTAATAATTGCTTCTGCAGTCTTTCTTGCCCGTTTTGTTATCTGCCCCTGCTTGGTACCTGGCCACGAGCTCTTGGGAGAAGGTGGTGTCTTGGGCTGGGGGTGTAGCTCCGAACAAGGGGTTCCCATGCCGATGTCATGGTGCCTAGGTGGTCGACAGGGCTAAGATGGATTCATCCTTTCCCCGTAAATGGTTGGCTTAGAACTAATATTGTCGCTGTGATTGATTCTTCCAGCCCCTGCATTTCATCTTCGCCTTCATTCATGTCACTGTTGACAAAACGATAGTATATGTTAGAAGGCTAGAAAGGCGTCGAGTTGCCACGTTGGGGCGAGACGTCCAGACATGCTGTCGAATCGACTGGCCGGCTTCTCCCCGAGGGGGAAAAAAAAAAAAAAAAAAATAACGGTTCCCACTTCCCAGGGCTGCAGGTAAGGCACGCATCAAGCTGCGACCAGTCCGTATCTGGAAGCCTAGTCGGACGCTGCTTGGCTCTGGGAGTACCGAATACAGTAACGTCAACAGCAGCGAAGGCAAGGAGCTGCAGATCACAGCATCACAGCTTGGCCCAAGGCAGCGAGGACCTGTAGAGTATACATTTCAACGCCATACGTACTGTGCTCACTGGTGATGGTCATTGGTCTCTGCAGCAGGATTTAGCTAATAAGCTCCATTCGCGCGTGCTGGTCCCCGAACTTGGGAAAGGATGGCGACTCTGGCGGCAGTGAGAATGACACTGATGACGAAATTGGCAGTGCATGCAGCTCGTCCTCTGCGCGCGTCTTTTTGCGTCGATGACGGACGGCGCAGCTCTGAGCTCTGCAGATTCAGCGGTCAGTGACTGGGCCCGAGACCAGTCAGGAACAGGGCGCTGATCTCTCGTGGTGCGGATACAGCTGTGGCACCGCTGGGACGACCTCTCTCGTGGCGCCTGGCGCCGCTCCAGAATACCACAGTAATCCCAGCAACTCGCACTAATGTGGTAGGGGCGACTAGTGGACCCAGCTAAGGGACTGTCAGCGGAGCTGGCATTGTTTTAGCGTCATATGATGGACGTCTGTTGATGGAGAGCCACAAATAAAGTATGTTGTTGTTCTTCCATCCGCTCAAGGGTGCGCTGTTGGAGGCTCGAACGATTGTAGCCACCACTTCAGAAGGACAAGTGTGTGTGCCTCACTCTGTATGGGCATGTTTGACGGGTTCTCTGACCTGAGACTCTTTCCCGGTGTGGTGTGAGCGACTAAACATGCTACACAGTACAGGGCAACAAAAAGGTCCGTGAATGACAGCCGGAGCCAAGAAGGGCCAATGGAACTTGCCAGGATAAACAGCATGGCTTGTAGCCGAGTGGTCCACCTCGGACTGGGTGGCTGCCGTGGCCTGTAGAACTTGCAAGTACCAGTTACGGAATTGAGTTCGTTCCAGAAGCTCTTGTCCCCATCATAGCGTTGAATAACGGACAAAATTAGCATTGACGAAAATCAGGAAGAGCCTGGAGAGCAAGGAGGGGAACGGCAGAGCATCGGTTCATCACGACGATCGCACACCGTTGGCCCATCCCGCATCAGTGACAACTGGCGAGAGCTTGCGAGCACGAGCAATGGTGTCTGTGTGTGTGGGTGTGGCTAGGGCGATGAGTTGCCATAAAGACCACCTGTGAGGAACAAGTGTTGAGCCGATGTCAACGTGTTGCTTGGTTGTTTGCCGTTCATCGTTTGTGGCCATAAGATACAGTAGATACTGGAAGATACTGGAGGAATACCGTATCGTATCCTTGATGAAAGTGAAGTCGACGTTCTTGCATACTATGCAGTACAGAGCAGTACGTAGCACCCTCTAGCTCGGCGCCGCGCCGCACTGCGGATCTGCGACGGTGGATCGCTTGGCCTCGGGAACCTGTCGCGGATGACCACGGAAGCACTGAGACCTGCATGTCTGATGAGGATGCTTGGTGCACGGTGCAAATCCCGAGCAGATGAGATGCGCGCAAGCAACCCTCATGCACGCAAAGAGGGACCACCTACGATACACGGTGTACTCAGATACCTGTACTGTACTTTTTTGGGCGGCAGAAACGGCAGGCGACATGGGGTGAATGAAAGACCGGGACTGCCCCGTGACTTCCATGTTTAAGGCACCTTGTTGTCATGAAGCTCGAACCGAGATGGCAAGTGCCAGATGCTTCAAAATAGAGGAAGGTACCTGCTTATTACGATGGGAGCCCTGCCGAACGCGTTTTGCTTGAAGATACCGAGGAGCGCCGTAGTAGACTGGAGTCGAGTCTGGGCGTGAGTCCTGGACATGACCTGGAAGCTGTTCCAACCTCGAAGTCCCACCTTCGACTTCATCGACAGGCGCTCACCGCTTCCTGCCGCAGTTCCAATTACCTGACCTTCCAGGTTGCCGTAGACAATGCCAGGTATTCGAGCTTCCAGTCACCGCTACTAGACATCTACACCGTTCCTTCCTTTCGAGATATCTGCGGGAAGCTAGGCATGCACCTGGTCATGTGGCTGTCGGGAAGGCAGGAAAGACTGACCGCGACTTCTTGCTCTGGCCTCTGTCGTCCGCCTGCCGTGCACCTTGTTTAGGTAGGTAATTTTGTTGTTCTTATTCAAATGTACCTATCCGCAAGCACTCCAATATTTGGTGCATCAATATTCCATTTTCATTATCATTTTATTAACCTGCTGTGTATATCGAGTACCTGGGGGAACGAACTCGAAGCTGTGCGGTAGTTCGTGCAACCTGGCCATTCACGACTGCGATAGGCTCAGCACAGATCCAACGGCTTGGTTCGCCAGGTGGCTGCCCGCGTCTTTATTAGTGGCCAACCAACAAGCGTCCGCTCAGCTCGTCCCCCACAAGCCATCGACCCGCTCTGTACCTTGCCTGCCTGCGTACCTCGGGGATAGCCAACAACCTCCATGACACTTACCAGGTTCCATCCGTTAAAAGCGTTTTCTTTCTACACCGTTTTCTTTTACTCTCTAGGACTCCCGTCTGGAGCCACCTCAGCTCACAGACAGTGTATGTTGATTATCTTGATCATCCGGTTGCATTGGCGCCTAATGTCAGCAGCCATGTCGTTCGGGCTCTCCTGCATGTCGTGGGCCCGTCCGGATGTGTTGTACCTGATGACGATCCGAGCCACCCTGGGCCATCGTCATTTTGCATACAGTACCAGACACCAAGTACAGACTATGCAGCAAGTACGTACCAGCTGACATCAATGGAACACTCGCTCCCGACAGCGAGGAACACTGGAGCACAGCACGTCCCGCGGAAGGAACTTCCTGCATGAAGCACAGGCGAGAAGATGCAACCGTGCAATAATATGCAAGGACCCAAGCAGAGTTGATCTTCTGCGACCGGAGATGCGGCCTCGACTTATTAGCAGGGCACCAGGGCAGGCACTTCACCGCTGAGCGAAATCGGAGCCTCGTCATTTCAGCAATGTTTCGAAGCAATTACCGAATGCTGTCGCCATGGTCATTTGTACGGTTCGTCGCACTTGCGCATGTTTCTTTCGAGGCCGGCTACACAGGACGCGTGATATCACGCTTAACGCAGGACAGCAAGTACTTCTCGTATAGCTTTTGTTTTCTTGTCTTTTTTTTCCTTTCGATCTGATTACCATTATCGTCTAGTACATACGATAATGATACCGTCCCAGATGCCGAACAGATCTGGTACCGCAACGGTTCCCAAGATTGCCCCAATTTCGTGTGGGGAATCATCACCAAAAACCACACGAGCGGTTATATGATGAGATAGGTCATTTTGATATACGTGGTAGTATCACTGCGATAGATCGTTTGGTCCCATGACTTCAAATGTTTTGCTCTCTCGTCTTGGCGGCCGTTTCAACACTTATGGCCATACTTACCTTACCTTCGCAATCACGGTCGCTTGCCTATGGTAAGATCCTAGGATCCTTCATAGCATACGCGTACTCTTATGGCACCACAAGTTTCGGCAGCGGATACAGGTGCAGGACAGCGCTGGGCTGGGCTGATTGCGAATTAAGATGACGACACCAGCCTGATGTGAATTTTCCTTTGACAAAGCGTGCGGTCACGATATGGCTTTTGGCGCCCAAACACAAGATGAGTCGGAAGGCAAGCCGGAATCGCTAAGGCACCTTAGCCACTCTCCCTGTACATACCTACCGAACGGGAATTTTAGCACGCAAAACCATGAACATGGTGCCCGGTCAGCGGCAGCCCTCCGTACACCTCTTGGGGACTGCCTCGCGAAAGAGGATATGATGGTCGACGCAATTCTCGGGACCGCTCATGCCGGCGGTGACCCCCACATCACGACACAATACTTGCGCGGAAGTACGTACAGTACTGTGTATGAGGGACATAAGAGTCGATGGTCCAGACACGGGAAGCAAGCTGTCCAACTTCAGGCAAACGGAGATCTGGCTGCCCAATATGCGGCTCGTGTGTCGTCAGCGGTTCACCCCAGAGTCTTGTTGACACACCAACATGTGGCCCTTCTCAATTCGAGACAATTGTTTGGGCGGCCATCTCCGAGTTGCCAGCAGGGTGGTATCGCCAAGCCGTACTGCCGCATGCAATGTACCGAGCAAATCGCAGATGAGTTGACCGTGGGTGCAACGCAGCACCGTACCTGTTAATGAAATCTCGGTTGACTTCTGAGAGCTCTGCAATGCCCACCATCACGCGTGAGCAAAGAGACAGACATGACGGCAAGGATTCTTCTGCCGGCGGGCTCATTCCCGGCGCAACGAAGCGCTGATCCTGAAGCAGGTTCATGTGGTCAAGGGCTATCACGACCGGTCAAGTTGTATCTGAGACTTGTAGACCTGCGCTCCGTCCGAGATCCTACGGTAAGCCGGGGGATCGAAGAGAATGGGGCGGGAGGAGCTGCATTTATGGCATGCATACTGCAGCGTCGTGCATGCAGATGGTCACCCACAACCCAAGCAGCCCGCCAAACATATGCACTTACGGTCTAATTGTCACAGCGAGACTCGCACGGCGGAGATGAGATCGCAGCACCGCAGAGCAGATATACAGCGGCAAGATCTTTGAGCGACCGTCACAAGTTACTGGAGCATTGCCTAACTAAAAATAACAAAAGTTTTGACGCCTTGTCGTACCGCAGGTCCGCAGCGCACTGAGGACGGACAAGCCGTACAAGACAACGATGCTCGGGAGTGTGGTTGCACGACAGCTCCTCAAGTAGAATAATATCGGACATGATGACGGACTCGGATTGAATACTGCATCATCGCGCTTCCACGGCAGGCAAGACTGCGAATCTCACCATTGAAACGACATCCTCAATTGGTATCGGCTGATGATCTCCTGAGTATCCCAGAGAGTCAGGGCTTGGATCCGGAATCTGGTCCGACACCCGAAGATGCCCAACGAGCCCTATGACGCTTGGTCTCCTGTCAAGTCCGGAGTATTTCGGCGCTGAACCAGCTTTACTACCCCTGTGGCGTGTATGGTGGCTGCCAGTTCGGACACCCGCTTGCGGACTTGCTGCAACATCAGAGTTCAGACAATTCAACATCACCTTCGATTGCCGAAGAGGCAAATGTGCCAATGCCAGGGCGAACCACCCAGCACCCTGACCATCCACCAGTATAACAGGGCATCAAATGAAGAACAAGGTCCAGGATCCGAGTCAGACTGGGGCCTCTCACAAACTGGAGAACTGGTGCATGCAGCTGCCGTCGATCATGTGTCTAGACCTGGCGAACGTGAGGGACGGCTCGACAGCCAACGAACGGGCCGGCCCTGGGTTTTAGTCCCGTTGCCTCACTTTTAGACCTTTCGTCGCATTGGATCACGGTTGTTGGATGCTATGCCTCGCATGACCAAACAGGCAGTTGAACAATTCGTACATTACGCGCTGTCAGAATTAGATATATGCTGCTGTCCCTGCAGTGCATATGCGGGAGGTTGCATGGCTGCTCATCAGCGCAAAGTGGATGTCGACTCAACAGGGAAGAGAGTCGAGATTTGACAAATCCCACGGGTGATTCCCACCCCTTCAAAACGTCGCGGCATTTTTTCCTGGCTTTCCGCGGATACCACGGCACTGCGGTACATAAGGTACATACTACGAAGCACTCTTCGACGTCCGGGGCCGGTGCCGGTTTCAGTGAGTCGGCGTCTTTTGTTGCTTTGACGCCCAACGCCACCACTACCTGCAGGATTCTCGAGCCCAACGTCCAGTTTTGGTATGATGAGAAGGATACGAAGGCGATCCTTTGCTGTTCTCAAGTTTTCAGCAGCAGTCGACATACGGGGGAGCTGCAGGAACCAGCGACCGCCTTGGGTGATCATTGTGTCAAGTGACGGAGCGAGCGTCCACCACCATTATCTCCCTCGCTGACCGGCTTCATAGTCGAAGAACACTAGCTAGCTACCTTGCATGACGACGGGTCAATCGGAAACACAGCAAACAGACGGAGCAACTGACTCTCTCGGTAACAGGGAGCAGAGACGCTCCAAAAATATCTCTCGGCGAAGACGCCATAGTGGCAATGCGGCGTCGCTTTTGGCGTTGACGGGCGATGCCAATGTGTAACAGGATCCTGTTTCCGCTGTATTTGGCAGGCACACAGTAAAATGAGTGACGCTCTGCTGCGCATCTGCGCGCCAGCCACGTCACTGATACTGATAACACGTGTGACGTTGGCTAAGCCTGCAAAGAATATTTCGCGGCGGACGATTTCGCTTACGTGCTGCGCAGCTGCGTCTCTCAGAGGGGTGGAGGCGTCCGTGGCGGAGGTCCATCGTCACTGAGCGCTCGTCGGGCTGCCGCTGTCCGTGTCCAAGACTCCAAAGCTGACGCTTGTTGTCGTGGTGCCTACTTTGAGGTGCCAGTACCGTATCTAAAGAGGGATCGAGACGTCGGACAGGACGTTCTGAGTTCTGACCTCGTCGATAGGCAACACCGTCCGATCAAGCTTAAATCTCCCGTGGAACTGGCGTAACAAGACAGACCATCCGCGTGTCGTTGGCGACGAGTCAGTGCCAAGTTGCGCATCGTACGATTCACAGGGGTAACGTCAAACGAACTGCTGTGCCCTGTGTGGCCTCGGTGTGCTTTGTGATCAGTCAGATCTCAGTTCCCAGTCGGAGACTTCCAATGCGGCTTAGCAACGGTCAAGCGCGGCGCCATACCTCCCCTTCACCTGGTTCCCGGGTCACCCAGCCCCCTTTATTGACCGAGCGGTCGGGTACGGGATCGCGAGAAACATGCTGTTCTGCCGGCCGTGAGATGCTTAGACGCCTTTTGCCGTTCGGCCGAGACTTGTTTAGTGTTTACCGTCGAGCGAGAGGCAATTCCCAGCGGAGCGGGCAGCTAATGCAGCGGATAAAAGGCCCGCTTTCCGCGACTTGGGCGGTGGAACTCGACGGTCACCCATTCCGTCATTCCCGTTCCGTAGCGGGCGGGCGGGCAGTCGCCGTCCGCGCACCGGAGGACAGAAGTGACGTGCGCGGACACACATATAAGGATTGGAGGTCCCGTAGCTCTACGAGCAGAACAAGCGTCCTAAATCGATAGAGCAGATCGGAAGAACGGCGCTTCAATTGCACTCAAGTGTTGCCGCTGCCGTCATCCCGCCGCGTAAACAGCGACTCCAGTCCAGTCTGCAGCCGAGATTGCCTCAATTCAGCCGCTGGGGAGGAGCATTTGAGCGCTCGGATTCAATTGACTCAGCGTGAAATATAATCAAAAAGGACGACTTCGCCAAGGAATTTTTCTCACTCGACTTCGACAATCTCCCAATCAATCTACACATCAGTCAACCCAAGAACAACGCCAACCTTGGAAAAAAATGGCATCCAAGGACATCCAGCACTGGTCCACCGGCGCGCCCTGGATCGACCTGCACTGCGCGCTCGGCGAGGGCCCCTACTACGAGCCCGCGACCGACACCCTGCGCTTCGTGGACATCATCAAGAAGCAGCTGCACACCGTCTCGCTCTCACAGGGGCCGGACTCGCTCTCCACCCAGACGTTCCCCGAGGCCGTGGCCGTCACGGCCGACATCGAGGGCGTCGACCCGCGCGACAAGATCCTGGTCGGCGTGAAGCAGGGGATCGCGGTGCTGGACCGCAAGAGTGGCACGTACGAGTATATCAGCCGGTACGCGGACGCCGGGAGGGGGAGCGAGCGCATCAGGAGCAACGACGGCGCGGTGGACCCGCACGGGCGGTTCTGGTTGGGGACCATGACGGATTTCCCGTATGGGAGTGCGACGGATGAGGGTGAGTTTTTTCTTTATTTCTGCTGCTGTGGAGGCATGCCGGAGTCAGAGTACCGGGTGTGACCAGGCTGCATGAGCTGCTCTGGGACTGCATGACGCATTGAGACGGTCGAGTCGACCACAGCCTCGACTCATCGTGGCCGACACTTCGAGTGAAGTCCCCAACATATGAGCGTATAACAAATGAGCGTATAACAAATGAGCGTAATCCCTATTGACAACAATAAGCCCCCCCCCCCCCACCCCCCCCCACGGCAGACAGACACC
>JAMAJW010000120.1:0-86172 GCA_023628855.1 Coniochaeta sp. PK30-01 | reverse complement strand
TGCTTGTTCGTTCGCGTTCAATGCTCGAGTGACGGTCGGTCAGGATCTCTAACTGGGCCCTTGGAACCAGCAAACTCTAAGGTAGCGACCTCAAATACTATTACAACTCTTCAGCCAGCTCCCCTCGTTCCGTAAGGCTCGCCTTATCTTAGGTTGTTAGTTGTCCCGTTCTTAGTATTGCGGAAGTTGAGAAGTAGTAGAAAAGGAAGAGGGTTCAGTCTATTCTTACGTCTAAGTCTCTCTAGCGAACTCGGGTTTGAACTACAATTGCGAGTAAACAGCTTATCGTATAGAAATATAGATAAGGGCGCTAGACTGATCAGAAGAATACGAATCGAACAATATATACAAAAAGAGAATAGTAATTGATTAAAAGTATCTTCTAAAACTAAACTGCGAATCCTGTTCTTCCTTGTTCTTCTTGAAGAAGCCGCTCCGCCAAAATTTATATGTAGCTCCTTGTCATATAACCTAAGCGCCTAAACGCGATCCCCATGTCAGTAGTGTAGTTAAAAGAGCTAGACTAATAAAAAAAAAACAAAAAAAACGAATCGAATTATATATATAAAAACGAGTAGTAATTGATTCTTGTTAAACTAAAAAACTAAACTGCGAACTTGGTAATATTAAAGACTGTCTTGTTTTCTGCCTTGCTAAGTTATGTGACCCCTATCCCTGAACAAATCCCTAAGTCAGTAGGTAGAGTTGGTGCCCGCTGATAATGTAGCCAAGCGTATCTCTATTCAGCGAGGGCGACTATCAGCCCGTCGTCCTCTGTTACCAGGCCAAATGATTAACCACGACGCCGGGGAGATGCCCTTTGGCTTCTTATACTGTGGGAGCCCGACATGACCGTGGTGGTCCTTTCGAGGATTACGGCTGTAGGGCATCCAAGTCCCGACCCCCCATTTCAACAAGCCGACTCCGCCGAGGGGATCGTCCGAGTTTCCTTGATGCAAGCAAAAGAAAAGGCCAACCAGAGCCAATGAAAACCCAGTGAGGATCAGGGCGAGGCGCTGAAGCAACTGTGCGTGCGAGCTCGGAACGACATTGATGACGTACGGCAGGACGGTGTCGGGAGTGTCGAAACCATTTGCGGTAGAGCGCGAGAGCACCAGGGTTGCCTGGAACGTCGCATAGGTGATGGCTCCCGTGAGCGCGAGGGCGGCAATGGCGGCCGCTGCGGAAACCCAAAGGAGGTAGCCGCAAAATGTGGCCGCCTTGGAAGACGCGAAAGCCAACCGTAGCACCGGAACCAGGGAGATGAGGGCACCTGCGATGAGCAGCCCGAACGCGGCCTCGAGATAGATCGCAGGGAAGACCTCGTTGTGCAGCTGTCGGGCGATGACCAGGAGCGACGAGAGGGTGGAAATGTATTGCTCGCTCGGACTCGATGTCAGATTCATAAGGTCAACCCATTGCGTCGTGAGCTCGTCGGGTGTCCAGGTGTCGTTGCCCAACTGGTTGTGGCATATTAATGAGGCGGTTGGCACGTCCAGCAGTGTCGCCGATGTGGTCGAGTTTTCGTCTCGCCTGGGAAGGACAGTATCATTCTGATGATCGAGTGATTCGAGTGGTGGCGAGACGCAAGCTTCTGTTGAGATGACATGAATATGGGAGTCATCAGTTGCTGCTGCTGAAAGCCACTTACCGAGATAACCGAGCCTGAGAGCCACCTGCTCTGTCATGTTGGAGGTCTGCAACTCAACGAGGAATGTGTCCTTCAATAAGTCGGGTGCTTTGCTCGAGAAGCCGAAAATGACGACACCTTCGTCCACCAGTTAGACCAAAGACTTAAAGCCGGTGCGGTGTTACTCAAGAAGAGCATGACTTACCATCGATGATGATGGCGGCAATGACACAAAGGTAGCCCAAGATAGCTACGGTATTGGCTGCGAAATTCCCCATAATGATGAACGAGTGTTGAGTATTGCTGGAAATTCGTCCTGCAGTCAGGCTGGCTTGACGTTGATGGAATGGTATGAAAGAGGAAAGCTTTGTCGAGAGCGACACACTTATAACTTCAAGATTATAGTGATGGGTCAGAGGTTCCTGGTATGGACAGTCGATGAATCCTGCGTGGCAGATGTATGAGTATGGTCCGAGGGCTACGGCAACCTGGAGAGTTTCTCGAACAAGCAACCTCTGTCGCCGTCTTTATAATGCCGCTGGTATCTGGCGTGTTGGCCCATGACCTTCCTGTCTTCTCTCCTTCTGGGGCAGTCGTCTAGGCAGGCTGGCGCTTGCTTTGTGAGCACAAATCCATCCACACCCTCTATCTATTCCTGGCATATGCTCGCAGGTAGGAGAAAATCCCATCGAAAGGTAACCTTCTTCTTAGGCAACCTCAGCCCTCATTCCCATGGTAATGAGGGTCATCGCGAAGGCAGGCTGGCAGCCACGGCGCTACTATAGAAGCCGTAATGATTCTATGAATAGTCAGCACATCGCTCGTGTTTCAATTTAGCATCATGTCCCAGGAATGTCATGACAAGGCCTAAGATGCGACCCGGAGTGGAAGATGAACCAACTGCGTCGGAATGACGCTCGGTGATCGAAGAAGTCTATCCAGCCTCTCTCGTTACTTGGGGGCGGGAGCATTCCGAGCCAGTGGTCAACATAATGTGGTGGAGTTGGGGAATCTGGGCGGACATGTGAAAAGTAACTATGCCACGGAAATAGGTCCGGTCCAGCAGAGATAACCGCGTGTTTACTCTGGCAAAAACGGCCGAAAGATAGCAAGGCTCCGGAACCGCCAAGAGCCTCAGCCCATGTTGGCACTCCTGCATGTATCGTGTTGTGTGGTGTGGAAGGTTGGAGGTTAGCTTGCAGCCGCCGAGGAAGTGGGCAAGGCACCACTCCCCAATACCCATCCCCTATGGAACATCTACAGGTTGAGGGCAGGAGCACTGCGCTCTGTGAGGACTCTGAGGAGACGGTCAACTGAATAATTCGAGATAAATTGGAGACAATGGGCGTCCCTAAGGCATAGCGCGGAGCGAATCAGGGACGCTCCCACCACACCCCTCACCGCACTGCGTCGCACCGTCGCCTGTTCGCTGCAGTTATTCGATTCAGTTGGACCCAACTGAATTTGACGTGCATGTAAAAGGGGTACCGTTCTACCAGTTCGGACAAGACCGGTCTATGACGTGGCTACTCAACCCCAAGTTGGTGGGCGCCTAAGCGCTACTGTCCTCGCAAGGCTTTGAGCCAACAGTGTCTTACAGGTCACGCAATGCTCAAAAATGTAAAAATATAAATCTTGCAGTGGCCGGCTGAGTGGTCCCTGACCAGCTTGTCCAGCCTGCCTGCAAGACAAGTGACAAGTCAGATTCTCGGCCAGGCTACATAGACGCCGATGCCTCCTCACTGAAAAGCCGGCAGCAGGCTGTGTGATCCCTGCTTCCGATGAGCTGCACGACATAGGGTGGTTTCCTCAGTGGGCCAGTGCGCACCGAGAAATCTTTTCGTTGCCGCTCCCGATGTCAATAACCACACTTTAAACTGACATGACTCCCAAAATGGCCCCCGCTTTGCCTCTAGGTTCTGTATGGACATCTGCCGGTAGCCAAGCTGTTCCTGTTCCTGGCGCGGTGTTAAGCCCCCGAATTCCATACGGGGGGGCCAGGAGGCGTATAACTGGTCGGTACGGGATAATTGGCGAACAGAAGGCCGGGATCGTTTAACTTATACAGCCCAGGGATTGAGACATACGGGCTAGGAGTTCCTTTGCCACCATCCGTGACCTGGACCTGAGCACAGGCGAGATAGAACTGGGCTCCCCCCGGTGACTGCGCCTGATGTAGGGCTATGCTTTCGACCCGGACAAGGTAGTTACCGCTCGGAAGGCTACTCGGTACAGTAAAACTGGCATTCTTCTTCACTACAATGACGAATCGTTAGAAACTGCCTACAATTCCTTTGGAAAGAGTCCTTGTGGTGTAAGTGAAGACTCACAGTACGTAGGCCACGACAATGCCTTGGCGCCAGGCGTGCTTTCGGCGCCAATGCTGGCGACCTTGAACCACACATTACCCGTCGCCTCCCAAGTATTGATATCTTTACCCTCAGGCACCTTGGCCATGTAGAATTGCACTGGACCGGGATGAGTGATGCCTTGGTCTGCCACAAAGCCAATTGTGCCGCCAGCCGCGATGGTGGCCGTTCCAGTGCCAGCTTTCATCTGGAAGCAGCGTAAGTCGACGCTGTTGATGTCTGTCACTCCATGGTCATCTTGGTAATTCTTCGTCTGGCGGATCGACGTCCATTCTTTTGCTTCGGTTTCGCCGTTGATGATAAGTTTGGAAAATCTGTCTGTTGTTCTCGTCAGTAAGATGTTTTTGACTGCTTGTATGCTAACAATTATTTCCTGATAGTCGCAACGGGACATACAATGAGCTTGCACAGAAGCTGCCAGCAGCAGTAAAGAAAATGAAATCCTCATGTTTGCTGCCCGTGTCGGTTGGACATATGCTACTGCTTGGGATGTCCTGAGCGCAAGAGACAGAAGAGATGTCTCTCAACCACCTCAAGCGTACCCATAGTCCTTTTAAATGCATCCCATGGTCTCGCTGGGAAGAATAATCGACGTCAATTTAAAGTTGTCAGCCAACTACCGGTCAACTTCCTGCCAAACAGGCTAAACCCAGCACTATCGGCATATACGCGACAAGGTAAATCACAAATGATCGAGGACAAGCTGGTCGGACTAAAGGCTCTTGAGAAGAGGTTAATGTCTTGAAGAAGTATGGTGAGTGTCATGTGCTGCACTGATGAATATGGGCAATTGCTTTCGAATTGCGACGTCGTCCTCGTACATGTCTTCGTCTCGAACACGCGACACGCCATCTTCAGATAGTTGAGTGATGTGTAGATAAGTAGTCGCCTTATCGATCAACACACCTATCTGAGCAAAGGGAAGTACCATATATTTCCAAATATTGAGTCGTTCACGGGTCGAAAGGGCAGACACACGCACTGGGTACCGATGTATCGGAGTGGTGGAAAGTAAAGGCCCGGCTTGTGTGGGTACTTAGAAATCATCTAGCTAAGAACCCTAACCCTCTGTAAGATGCTTGTCCAGGACTAAGCGCATGATCACGGCTTCTGCAGTGTTACTTCAGTGTAGGTGTACCTAGGACACTCCTTTGGTCCAATCAAGCTTCTTCACAGGAGAAGGATCCATGTGAATGACTCTCTTGTGACGAATTCGGCAGGAACACAAAGTTAACATCCAGGTGACGCAAATGGCGGTCCCAAAATAGTTGCCATCTGGGCACATATCGTTGCGCAGAACTCAAGTGATCGATTCCACAAGCCGGGACTCGGACCTTCCCGTCTGACCTCAAGTCCAGACCAGTGCCAGATCAAAAAGTGGAGACACCCATGCCGGGCGGCTCCCCGATTCGGAAGGTGTCGTCGCCAACCCGGTGCGGCAGGAGCAACAAAAACAGTTCCTTGGAATCTGTCGGTATCATAAACCCTCATCTCCAGATTCCCCAATCGCAAAGGATGGATCATTTTGCCACTAAAGCAACCCTGCAGCGACAACGGCCACCCTGGACTCGAGCAACACTCAATCACACACACACACAAGGGTTGATAGCTCTGTTATCGCCATGGCCTGCAAATCGCAGCACAGCATCGGAGATTGGCTGGCGTCGATCTAGGATCCCACCTCACCGTAACCTCAAATGACAACCTTGGAAGGTGTTGCCGTCCATTCTGCGGCTGGGCATGCCAGGCTAGCAACAATGCAACATGCACTCCGACTCCGCGGCCCTTGAGGACTGCGGTCCAGCTATAAGATGCATTGTGTCGGGCACGCGACGCGGCCTGGATGTCCGTCCTTGTCCTGTCGAACCCCAGCCTAGGTACTCTGCTCTTAGGAGGTGGTCACTTTGACTCCTAGAGAAGCCATGAAGTTCCTCTCCGTTGCTGCGGGTCTGCTGCTCGCCGGCAAGGCCACTGCCACTGTACTCGGCAGCCTACACCAGTTGGTACCGCCGCCACTGGTTGACGACCGCGATGGCATTAGCAAAAGAGCTGTTGGGACCGGGCTGTTCCAGCAGCTAATCGACCATGCTAACCCAAGCCTGGGCACCTTCAACCAGCGTTTCTGGTACAGCACCGAGTACTACGCCGGCCCCGGATCGCCCGTCGTGTTCTTTACCCCCGGCGAGGTCGCTGCCGATGGTTATACTGGCTACCTGACAAACCGCACCATCACCGGGCTATTCGCGCAGGCGATTCAGGGAGCCGTGGTGATGATGGAACACCGCTACTGGGGCACCAGCTCGCCATATGATACGCTTTCGACGAAGAACCTGCAATATTTGACGCTGAAGAACTCGATCCTGGACACGACGTATTTCGCCAACAACGTGAAGCTGCCATTTGACAGCAACGGAACCAGCAACGCCTCCAAGGCACCCTGGGTCTTTTCCGGCGGTTCGTACAGCGGAGCGCTCTCCGCATGGACCCAATCCAAGGCCCCCGGGACCTTCTGGGCCTACCACGCTTCCAGTGCAGTCGTCGAGGCGATCGACGACTTCTGGGAGTACTTCGTCCCAGTGCAGCAGGGAATGCCGAAGAACTGCAGCTCAGATGTGCAAAAGGTCGTCGACTACGTCGACGGCGTCCTGAGGCTCGGCTCTCCAAAGGCCAAGCAGGCCCTGAAGGACAAGTTCGGCCTGGGAGACATCGTCCACGACGACGACTTCGCGGCTGCTCTCGAGAACGGGCCGTGGCAGTGGCAGAGCCATGACTTCCGAAGCGGCTATTCGGGCTTCTTCGAGTTCTGCGACTACGTCGAGAATGTCTGGCCCGATAGCGGTGCACCTGCCCCCGGAGCTGGTGGTGTTGGCCTCCAGAAGGCTCTGGATGGCTATGCGAAGTGGACTAGCGAGATCATGCTACCTGGCTGTGAGATAAATTTGACCCATCCTCACTCAACCTCTCCTGACATTAGCTTGGTAGATTGCGCCGGTTATGGCTACCCCGAGTGGAGTGATCCTCTTGAACAGCGCTGCTTCGATACCTATAACTTCTCGAGCCCATTCTTCCGGGATGAAACCCTGGACAATGCCATCGACCGGCAATGGAACTGGTTCTTGTGCAACGAACCGTGAGTGAACGCCTTTGACATACAAATAGCTTATTCTAACATTGCACAGCTTCAATTACTGGCAAAACGGTGCGCCGCTCCTCGTGCCCAGCATCGTCTCTCGTCTGGTCAACTCGCATTACTGGGAGCGTCAGTGCGCGCTTTTCTTCCCGACCGAGGACGGCTACACCTACGGCGAGGCCAAGGGAAAGGATGTCCAGAATGTCAACGCATATACCGGAGGCTGGTATCACACTAACACGGAGAGGCTCATCTGGACCAACGGCCAGTGGGATCCTTGGAAGGACGCCACGGTCAGCTCGGACTTCAGGCCAGGCGGCCCGCTCCAGAGCACGCCGAAGGCGCCGGTTCAGGTCATTCCTGGTGGCATCCACTGTAGCGATCTGATCGCGGGCAACGGTGTGGTGAATGCTGGTGTCCAAAAGGTTATCGATACAGAGGTGGCTGTCATCAAGGGATGGGTTGAAGACTTCTACAAGAAGAAGCCTTGATTTTGCTCGGGTACGAAGCAGATATCATAATAATATCGTGGAATATAACATGGCCAAATACTTACTACATGAGGATGGCAACACCGGGACGCCACGCGCTTCGAGTCCCCTTGAAATAAGCTTTGCTGACGCAAGTTGACCAACAACCTACGAACTTCCCGTCAAAAGCGGGACGGGGATAATCAGACCATCTCATCTTGGATGGACCGCAGATCCCTTATTAGCGGATCATGACGACTTGACTCCTGCATTGGACACGGAGCTTACCTAGCCAAGGGTTATTTTTGATAACATCATTATCCACAGTTATTCGGAGTGGCTGCCCGGTCATTCTTTGCCTCCGATTACGTACTGTGAGCATGCTACGGTCCCTTACAATCACGGTTCGAGGAAGCAGAGGGAGGGTATGTCTTTATTATACCAATCGTATGCTCAAGTTTCTGTGTGAGATTGAATTATCCATGGTAGCTGCGACCTCTTATACCACCAAAACCAATACCACCAGGACAGTGGATGAGCTCACTCGTCAGAAATACGGACGGCCATCGCCCCCTGAGCGCCGAAAGTCGACCAGATGATCTCGAGTTCCCTGCACGATGCTTGAAGGAACTCAGCCCGTCTTGAAAAGAGAATCACGTCCTTCAAAGGGACAGCAATAATTTCTAGGAGCGGCAAAATCACGAAAATATTCATGAAACATATTTATATTCTCTCCTCCTTCGTGTCTTTGACTCTGGGGCTTCTAAAACGGCAGAGGGAAATCGGGCCAGCCGCTCCGCTTCTAGAGCATCAACCCCTTCCTGCTTGTGCAGTAAGAACCGCCAACTTCTGTTAAGCCTCCTGGCTTGTGCTCATTGTCATATTCAGGAATCATGTATCTCAGATCTGCTTCGAAACACGTCATGTGCCAGGAACGACTACAGTTGTCTGTGCAGTCACGGACTTGTCAGCAACGACGTGAATTACTGCTTCGAGTCGCACTGTACTCCGTCCGTGGAAGACTACCTGAGTATGATATTCTTACCCTACCACAATATTTCTTCCCGTCAGGCGCCTGGCTCTGTGCCTCATCCGACTAACAACCCTCATAAGACGCGCAGAACATCACCACAACCGACTGTGGATCCCCCGTCCGCGTACAACCGCCGGTAGTCAAGGTGACCTCGATCACTTTAGGAGCCGTGGCGTTGGTATGTGTGGTACTTAGATTGCTGGAAAGAACCGTCAAACGACAAATATGGCGCGAACGGATAGATGACTGGGTGATGCTGGTCAACGGAGTAAGCTGGACGCCATATCTGAGGGATCAAACACGAGAACTAACAACATGCAGGTTTGTGTCCTGGCATTTACCGTTATTGGGGCCAAGCGTATGTCTTACCACTCCAGTTTGCCCGTCTAAACTCTACTGACAGCACCTTTGGCAGTTCCTCAGTACGGCATGGGCAAAGACAGTTACACGTTGCCTTTCCCAACTCTAGAACTTTGTATGAAGGTAAGGCAACCCGGAAATGTTTTACTTGTTCCTCATGCCAACTTGCCACTGCTGATAGTTCCTCGCGGCACAGCTGCTCATAGCACACGAGGTCTTATACGTTGCTGTCATCCTGCTCACCAAGTCATCTGTCCTCTTCGTCTACCTCCACATATTCCCGTTGCAAATCATGCCGAGGCTCCGCTTCGCCATCCCGATAACAATGGCTGTTGTGGTTGCCGCAGGAATCGCCGAGGTTATCACGCTGATTTTCCAATGCGTTCCTATCACCTACTTCTGGGATCGTCTGAGGGACACCCGAGGAGGGTGGTGCATCGACATCAATATATTTGGATGGACCAGCAGCGCCATCAACGCCGCGCTGGAGGTATGGCTCATCTGCCTACCACTCCCGGAGCTCATAAAGCTCAGGCTTTACTGGAGGCGGAAGCTGCGCGTTTGTCTCATGCTGATCGCTGGAAGCCTGTGAGATGATCTCTCTTGATTCTGATTCTGTGAGTTGCGAGACGAGAGTAACTAACATCGGAGCTGACAGATCCATCATCGTGGTCTTTCCCCGACTAGGAATCTTGAATGACTTTGTCAACTCGCCCAACCCGACGTGTAAGCAAAACTCCCCATTTCGAAACGCGAGTTGTCTCCCTTACATTTCTAAACCATGAACTGCAGGGCAAATGCAGCATGTAGTCCTATTCTCTGCTCTCGAGGCCTACATCAGTATCATTTGCGCCTGTCTACCACGAGTCTACATCTTGATCACGAGGCTCTACCGCAAGTACCGATCGACTACCAAGCCGCGGAGCCCGACCCCGGCACACCCCATGGCAATGTCGCTGCCTCACATTGAGCAAGGAGACACGTTCGCCCCGAAAATTGGCCCCGCCAACATGAGCCAGACAGCCAGCAGCGCCCCCGCGAGAATAAGCACTGAAGTGGAGTCCAGTGAGCAAAGGGAGCCAAGATTGCGCGGATTCTCCAATGCGACGAGTTCAAACTTCACCCATCCGGGAGAGGGTCAGTCGTGGACGTCGGAGACCCCGTGTACACAGCCGGCCTCCGTATGAACCCTGACAGGAGGAAATAGTACAGGGGCTATTAGCAAGTGGGCTACTTTTGCCAACGCTTGGTGTAACGATCTGACTCGGCCGAGGCAGCTGAGAAAATGCGATAAAGGGCAGGTGGCGACCTGCCGCACCTTCACCATGACGAGCTAAATAAGCACCATCGATCTCCTAGGGATTCATCTCAGCCCAGGACAGCCATGCCTGCCATGCACCTGGCCTAAACTTAACGCCAAATACCTTAGTGAAAGGACAGGCTGAGCTATTCCATCTTGTTTACCTACCTGGAAACTTTTACTACAAAACCTGCCGCAGTTCATGGCTTGGGCATTGAACGCTGCTGTGACTTCTGCTATGGATATTGCCTAAAACATAAGACAAAGACCAAGCGCCCGGTGACAGTCATAATATTATTATGAACTTATTGCTTTTCCTGGTTACTGGTAGCTAAGACCACACCATATCTCTTCGCTCGTTCCGAAAGGAAGCCATACTTTGAGCGACCTGCCACTGAGAGTCGGGTCAACCCTCCGGCACCGTGCCCGCCCGTGCTACCCACCTTCGAAAACCTGATTCGGGATATTTCCCCTACTTGCCGTGTGTAGAAGGAGCGCAGTCTTTCGGTCACGCCCGGGGGCCATCTTTCTTCGTTCCTGTTGCACCTGCCGTCTCGGTGTTATCCCAATCCCGCACCTCTGTTCCAGTGTTCCTATATCGCTCTTGCCTCGACTTCACCCGCATCTCGTACCTCGCACCTTCCATACCTACCCACGGCTCGAAAGGTACGCACCCGAAGTACGCCCGAGCTGCGCGATATATCTTAAGATATCTTGGGTCCTTGCTGCTTCCTCTCCTCGTCTTCTTTTTCCAACCACCACTTCAATCCGTACCTACGTATATATACCTCTATCCACTCGATTTGCTATAGCTGAAGATGTCGCGCCAGCTTACGGTTCACTTATCCAGAGTGACCTAATTCCTCGCTACAACCCACGCAGCGAGCTGCTTACCGTTTTCTTTTTTCCTGTTTATTCTTTGTTTCGTTCTCATCGCAGTGCAGATGCGCAATCTACAAAGCTGCAGAACATGATTTGCCAAACCATCACAGGACAGTCATTTCATTCTACCTTATATATCCTCTTACACGACATGAACAAACACATGCCTTACAAGCAAGTGAAGTGCACAAACATATCACTCATCCTAAGGAAAAGAAAACGAGAACAGATTTAAGAAAGAGAATGTCCAGCTGCCGAGTCTCCTAAGGACGATGACTCGACAAGACACCAAGTCGACAAGTAACGGAAATAACGACAAGACACTAAGACGACAAGAAAAAGAAATAACGACAAGCCGCTAAGACGACAAGTAATAGAAATAACGGCAAGACACTAAGACGCCAAGTAAAACCCAAACCCTGGCACACCCTCACCCTCTTCAGTCGTTTTCCCCAGTCCCAAGCTTTTTTTTTTGTGTTCGTTTTGCCCGGCAACACTTTGATCAAGATGTCTCACGGGTCGCCCATGTCCTTCAGCGTGGCTGGGAGCGGCGATGTGTCTATGCAAACTCTCCGGACCCCCTCTGCTCCTGCCGCCCCTGATACAGACTCTCCTCCTTTGCCCAAGGTATCCTTACCCGAAATAACGACAAGATACTAAGACGTCAAGTAACAGAAATAACGGCAAGACACTAAGACGACAAGTAAAAGAAATAACGACAAGACACTAAGATGACAAGTAACAAAAATTTGGGGTGGTGAGGATAGTTGATGCCTCCGACAAGTAAGTGAGACTACACCCCTTCCACCACCTTCTTCCTTAATCCTACACAGTTCTCCAACATCCTGCGACATTCAGGTGACCTGACTAAGAATGGGTTAGGAAAAGCACACATTTTAGAATTGGGAAGGCGGAGACTCGACCGCTAGTCCGTTGTTTGATGGGAAGTGAGGTGAAATTCGGGATTATAAAAGATACCTCGGGGTCGGGACTCGCGTGTGCTGTCGACAATCCGGTATTTTCCGGCCTCCGGGGTTCCAGGCCGGTGCCGGGGCGGCCCCGCCGATCCGCTTTTTCCTCCGCCAGCTTACGGTGACCGTCATATTGGGCAAAACTCAGAGCCAAATTCGATCCGATCAGAACCTCGACCGACACATCGTCAGCAGGCGTGTCCTGAGGATGTCGAACATCAAATACAAGTGCAGAAAGCACGGAGCCGAGAGCGCCATTGACACCAGACTCGGTGAGGCGAAAGGCCATGACTTCTGGCAGCCGCCGCCACCCACCAGCTATCGCGGCAACCCGTCAACACATTCCGGTACCGCCTTTTTGGTTTTCGAAGGCAAGGATGGACGGACCAAGGCATTTTCGGCCTTGGAGAAACTCCGGGAGTTCAATGGCGAGAGCCAAGACCAATGCAAAACCCGGGAGTGCACTTTTGTACATCTGTGACGGGTATATCCCACCTGCAGTGCGCTCTCCGTTTGAAAACCGGCAACCTGCATTACACAACACACATGCCCATACTATGTCTTTCAATCTGCTCATCAAGTCAGTATTGTCGAAATCACTCTTGGCATCTCGGCGTCACCGTCTGTAGCAGGATCTCACTCAGTTGCTCAAACGCGAAGCACTCGAATGGGTATTTCGCCCAGCTTACGCATGATGTTCAGGAGCAGCTCAAAGGCAGTTTGGGCAACTGCTTTACTACTGCCTTGCGTCATCAATTTCAGACTCGGAATGCAGAGGCGTTACAACTTCTCGAATCGCCGAAGTATACCAAGAAGGATGTCTCATGCCACATCATTGCCAACGCCATCGAGCGAAAATCGACTTCTGGAAATGCCCCGGCAGGTTCTTGTCAGGGACCAAGTATTTGAACCGACGGAATTGGCGAAGACACACGACTATCAGAAACGCAATCTACTCATTCTCGACAATACAATCCACACCGCCTGGTCCGAGTCACACGTCGCCATGAAACCACTTCCAGGTCCAGATGCCAACGAGCTGGGACTGGAGTTCCACTGGCTTCCTCCCGGCCACCATACACTAGGCGTGGACACGCGACAGAAATGCCGGAGGGTAGCGAGCAACATCGTTGTCTCTCGAATGCTCTTCCCAACCAAGCACGGCGGAGATCTGTGATACTTATCGCTTGTGATCAACATGAGATACGCCCGGGAGGACGGAGATCTCGACAAATACAGCTTGCTGAACCACGACAACGTCAACGTATAGCAGCTGCGCTGATCGAAATATGAACCAGTACCAGGCATGGAGAGCAAGCGAAAGGCGATGGGGCAACACGAGACGACGTCCCCACAGCTACCAAGCTCCTTGCCTTCAAGAGGGAGAGGCCAGCTGCTGCTTGCGCCAAACAATCCCGCCAAGAACGACAGGCGCAGCTAGCTAATCTGGCAGTCGTGATAGCTCCATCCGGAACGCGTACTTTCGCTTCCTCACCAACACCGTGCCTTCTTTTGCTAAAATAAGAGATTGAGTAAAAATTCTGCGCTTCACACCGCTCAATATGGCTGGCCGAACATCCAACAAGAGCCAGACGTTAAGACGCCTCAGAAGAACCCGCAGAGGACGCCATCACGCCAATGGCCACATAGAGCGCGTTCGGAGCGAAAATAAGAGCCCTGTGTTCAACCACAGCCTGCCCGATCTTCCATTTCCAGACGACAGATCAAGCAACACAGGAGGTGACGCCCACCACCCATCATCATCTGAGCTCGACTTCGACATTACACCCAGAATGGTCTGCTGCTTCATGTTGAGATCGAGAAGGCCATGGACGACAGCGCCGTCACAATTGTGCCCGACTTACCTCTTGATCCCTCGCCTGCACAAGTCGCCACTTTCAACGTAAACAAACAGAAGTAATGCGTGTCCGAGACCTCGACGGCACTCGGCCACAGCGTGGAGGAACCCGGCAACGGTATGTCGACAAGCTCCGCGTTCTGCTCGGGCTGCTCCTGCTGCTTTCCGCTGTTTCGCGGCAAGACATCAACCTTGACCGCCAGGGTGCGTCGTCCAGAGGCCATCGCACGAAGAAAGCCTATAACTGTAAGGGTTCAGCCAGAGGTGATCCCTTTCGATCTGCATACCGTTCCTTGGATGAGCCAAGATCCTTTCTTGCCTGGCAGTTGAGCGTTATATCCATAGGGCCCAGCTGCCGCCGCAAAAATGGGAGCTGCGCTGCCAACTAAGCGATCGAGCACGAATAGCCGTATTGCTAACTGGCTATTCCTCTCGCTCAATATCCATATTCTCTTTATTTATGTATTCCCATCTATGGAATGTCTTAACCTGCGCAGAGAATCTCAACAGGTCTTCGCCTTCTACGGCGACCCAAATCAAGTCGATCTTCGACACCATGTCGACGACCTGCGTCATTTGATAACCCTCATCGGCCTGACCCTTACCCCTACCTAACGCAGCAGCATTCTCCACGTCACTTCTTGCAACCTGTTACTGGACCTAGTCCGTCAAGAGACTCGAGACGATATCGCGGTGCCGGGCCCTTCGCAGCCTTTTCCAACGGTCAAGTTGAATCAACGACTACTCGAGGGCTTTTTGCTTCGTCCCTTTTCCAATTTCTAAGATCAAATTTCCGCGGCGACTTGTCAAAGACGCGAAACAACTCTATCCGGACTTCGTCGAGCAGTTGGCCATACCGAAATGCAGCTTATCTCCCTCAGTCGATCTATCATCAACAACCCAGCTTGAACCACAATTGCACGCAACAGAATGGTAGCTGCGCAGTGGGATGCAATGGGCATCAGTTGAGATACGTCACCCGGCAGTCGGCTTCAGCGATGACCTGGACATCGTACAGTATCTACGCACGACTATTCCACGTTCTTGATCAACAGGACGCACTGCCCATGGCAAGTCTTTTATTTTGACTCGATGGAGGACGGCCGACGGCAGCGTTTTGAGACGTTCCGGACGTGTTTTGGCAAAATTCTTATGAAGTTTTACTTCACCCTGTCCCAGCTTGACAGCCTCCTCTTTCTCCTGATCCCAGTGGAGGAACAACACGGTTGATGGGAGTGTGGCTTCCTCGCTGTGGAGTGCCTGCGGCAAACCCTCAAACACCAGCCTCTCAGTGGCGAGCGAGGTAAGATACAGGCGCTCACCTGGGGAACCGGCGACGGTTCTGCGACACGGCTGCGAGAAATCCGAACTCTCTGGATCACAGCTATCAGGTACCAGTTTGGCACCAACCTGCCTTTGCGGTTGGGGGACCAGGGGGCCAAACGGGGCTGTCCTGGCATCCCATTTTCAGAGTGGTTGGGACCTAGCAGCCTCGAAGACAAGCCCAACTGGCTCTGGAAGGGGTTGACACTTGCGGGAGAGGAAAATGGGGAGCTACAGCGCTTGCGACTCATCGACGACGTCCAAGTACGGCTGTACCCTGAAGACCTGGACAAATCGCGCAGGTTGCTGAGGCGTTGACTACGGAGTACGGACCGTCGCCACGTTTCGGAACCACCCAGGCCCTTGAGCCCTTACCCCCTTTATAAACAAGCATCAAAAAAACATGTCAAGAGACTCCAAAATACCTGTCCGCACTGCGGAGGAGAAGAAGTCTGGCCGCCCGTCCAAGAACGAGTAACGGTATGGTGTGCCCCATAATCTCGTCCTTGTGCCTTGCTGCACTGATCTTCCAGTGTCGTATGTTGCGGCCGGCGGCGCCGGACAAGGTTGTCACTGGGCAGACTACAATAGACAGACAGTCGATTCGCCATATGTGAAGCAACACATGACCGAGCTTAAAACAGATATGACAAAGCGTGAGGAAGTTGACGTACAGGAGGTTCAATAACAAGGTCAAGAAGGTCGACGCGCGAGTTAAGAGAATGTCCGAGAAGGTGGCCTCATTGTCTGACATCGTCAGAACGCGGAAAGAGGTCGATGAAGCAATTTAGAAGAAGAAGGTCACGACACGACAGGGCGATAGGGACGAAGATCAAGAAAGACGGCCTCTGGGCGTTAGGGAGGGGGCCCGCTTAACGTATCTCAACCGACGCCCATTGCGTCCCAGTCAACCAAGCTTGATGTTTTGCCCCGAAATTTGGAAAGCAACATGAGCAAGACCAGCAGCACATCGAGCTCGTCGACGTAGGCATATATCAGGTTGCCTATACAACATTCCGGTTTCTGCGTCGGCGTGAACAGGAGCTGGAGCAGACTTGTACCGACATTCCACTGAGCAAGAGGGAGAGAATGGCGATCTGACCTCAAGACGCCCAAGACACTCACGCGGACGATTGTTTTCTTGGCAGGAGAGGCTTCGCAAGCGCTTTGAGAAAGAAACTTCGCCCGAACTGAGGAAGCAGATCCTAGAAGAGGCACCTCAGTTGGAACCAAAGGCCAGAGCTCTGGCAATGCCCAGGGCTACCTCTCTGGTTGGAGTCGCCTTCCACTTTCTGTCTCAGTTGTGTAAGAGACAAGCCAACAGTTTTGTACTGTACGAGGCCCGGGACTTCAGCCTCCCAGGTGATATCTGGATGAACCTCGGAAAAGGTCTCACCGTCCTATTTCAGGACAAGGACCACAGGGTCAAATCAAGCAAGAGCTATACTTGGCCGACGCGGAGAACAAGGACAGGGACAGGGAGATCAGCTGCTGCGTGCGCCCAACGATGCGCTCGTGGAAGAGCCGCCCGCAGCAGAATGTGGAAATTTCATCATAAGCGGGACATCGAATTTCGAGCATTTATGGGAACAGGTCGATCCGGGAGCGGGAACATGTATGAACCAGCTGGAACATTGTTTATGAGGAGTGGTTCTCGAAGTTCTCGAATATCACCAACCCTAAGAACCGAAAGATGATCTCATACTCCAAACTGCCCGACATTCGGCGTGTCAAGCGGAAGATCTTTACCGCTCACAGCGGCTGGACACAGGGTAATGCCAGCTACGACAATGGACTCCCCGAGCTCCACGAGATCCTCGCTATCCGATACTGCAACGGCACCAAGTTGCCCGAGACCATTGGTGGATATCTGGCGTCAATGGGAGCCTGAGACCAACAAGACGGAAATGCGAGACATTTTGTAGACGATTCTGGCCCAGCTGGCCAGGTAAACGGAGCAGTTAGATGAGCTGAAAACACAGCTCGACAACATGCGTACTGAGGATATAGGCTTGGGGCAAGCGGGAAACTTTACCAAGGATAGGACAGACGTCCAATGGCGCGAGGCTTAGCAACCCTAGCAGCAGTAGATGTAACGTTAGCAGATGCTACGGTAGCAAATGCTGCAGTAGTAGGTCTTACGTTAGCAACCACCCCGACGGCAACTAGTACAGCGCAGACCTTATCCGACTTACAACTATCAACCACAACCGACACGCCTAGCAAAGCGCAGATTCAACAACGGTTTAGAACTTTCGGCAAAGTCTAGACGGACGTTGAACTAGCTTACACCAGTACGGCTTTTCGACGGAGCGGCTACCCTGTTAGACCCGAGGTTCTACGCCCCGCCAAAGTACTGGACAAATAGTACAGCGGCTATGGACCTTCTAACCGGCGAGCAGGAGTACTAGGATAACGAGGGGGACAATGGACAATAGGAGGACGAGCTTGATGGATATGGAGGATATGGCAATTATTGATTTTGCGGATGGTATGGGACAAATCGATGGTTTTGTAGATGGTTGCCGACAGGCTCGGCGAGGGCGCCGAGGTATCTTGGCGGGGGGTAGACCAGCTCGTTGACGACTGTACTGAGCCTCGGAAGAAGCGGCTATTTCTCTAGGGCGACAGGATGACCGGCTTGCTGGTGTGAAGCCGATTCTGACAGGACTCATTCGCACGAGATGTTCTTAACTCTGCTCGACGCCAGCGGGTGGTATGAAAGGAATGAAGCTACCACATACGGAACCACTTTCCTCGACCCAGAGTACCCGGCTGACGACACGTGGCTCGAAATGGCGGAACGGGAGGGGCCTCCCCCGACGCAAGCCCAGTGGCGTACACGGCCCACACGGGACATCGATGCAGACACTGCCCATGGCTCGATCCTTTTCGACTCACGAGCCTCGGACAATGGCTCTCATATTCGGAATGTCGTCGTATACTCGATCTTCGAGAATCATGGGACCTCGATGACCTTCGGCTCCATCTCCCATCCCTCTTCTACCTTGAGGTACTCTTCGAAGATGGTGCTAAAGCCTGGCTCCCCGAGATAGAGCTGTGGGACACGGCGCCGAATCCCGTACTGGATTACTACGAGACCCGCGGCGGCGGAAGGTCAGAGTGTCTCGGCATTGACGATGAGAAGGAGCGCTTTGTGGTGTCAAGGATTGTGGCACAGCGCGATGGGAATACACATATCGAGCTGCCCCCAACCAAGATTCCTGGACGTCTCGGAGACGAGTGGATTGCCCAATGTGGCAAGATGGATCTGAAGATGGTCTTTATCAAACCGTCGATGAACACTGACACCGATACGAATTATCCGCCGGTAGCTTTTCAGGGTTAGAAGTACGAGGTAAAATACATAGGGCTCATAAGACACCAATACAGTTTTTGCAGCTTTGCATTGTTACATTATGTCAGTATGGCGGTGTCACAGTATGGACGTATTGCAGTAATCCGAGATCGAATATCTACTCTATTGCTCGCCAAACAACGCCTGGCTCTATTGGGTATCATATACACTCGTTCGACACTCTCAAGCTCTCATATCTCATCGTGAACGTGTCAAGGACGCGGAGCGTCTATAGCACTAGCGACCTTGCTGACCTCCACGGGGGCAACATGCTCCACTGGCGTCTCCTCTTCCTCGTCCGCAGCATCCACCGAACCGGAGCTGTTCTCCCTCAACGTCTTGGACAGATCTGCGGGCCGCTCGGGGACCAGGAACACGACGTACGACGTGGCCGGGATGGTGATGGCGAACATGGCGAACGAGATGCCAAGATTGACGATGGGCTTGACCTGCGCCGCGCCGATGCCGAAGGACAGACACGAGCCGACGCTCTCGAAGGAGCGGATGATGCCCACGGCCAGCGTCAAGGTCTCCAAATCCTCGAAGAAAGCTCCGCAGATCCAGTAGACGAACATGTAGTGCGACTCGTTCATGAAGCGCATGATGATCATGCTCGCGAAGCCGCGGCCGAAGCCGGGCAGGGCCCAGTCGAGCGTGACTTTGGGCACGGCGCGCGAGTAGAGCATCTCGTTGGCGACCTGCCAGCTGAGGATTCCCAGCATGATGAGCGAGAAGGCGAACCAGGTGAAGCGCGCGAGCGTCGGGCGCGAGAAGACCTTCAGGTCGTAGAACCAGCCCCAGAAGATGTTGGCGGCGGTGGCGACGATCCCGGACACGAGGGAGCTGAGGGTCCGCGCGCGCACGGAGAAGTACTTCGTCTGGTAGATGCCGAGGTAGGTGCCGTTCCAGTTGAAGCCGACGAGGATGGGGATCAGGAGGAACATCTCGCGGCGCTTGAGCAGGGCCCACCAGCGCTTGGCCTCGCCGAGCACGGCTTTTTGTTTCGTCGGGTCGTTGACGCGGCGGGCGGTTCCCGTGATGACCTTCTCCGGGGCGGAGATGAGGAGGGCCAGGGGGAGGCCGAGGCACTGCAGGCCGATGAGGACGAGGTAGGTGGTGTACGAGACCTTGCCGGTCTTGCCGTTCTTGTAGTTGAGCGACAGCTGGATTCCGGCGCCGATCAGCTGGCCCAGCTCGCGCAGGCCGAGCCAGATACCCGTGAACTTGCCACGGTCCTTGATGTCGCCGTAGCCGAGGGCGATGGCGCCCTCCGACGCCCAGAGCGCCGAGGCCGCGAGGCCGCAGGTGGCGCCGCCGAAGAGCACAAACCACTCGACGCCGTAGCGGTTGTTGACGTACAGCGCGGCCGAGTAAGGGGCGTAGCCCAGGGTGCCGAGCAGGAGCACCCACTTGATGCCGATCTTGTTGGCGAGGATGGCGAAGATGGAGCAGCCGAAGACCATGATGCCAAAGGTCAGGGAGTTGGCGCCGTTGACCAGGTACGGCTCCTGTTGGCCGCCGGCTCCGGTGCCTTGAAGGGATGTTAGTGACTGACCGAGTACTACAAAGGGGGCAGGCCACTTGGCTTAACAGAGGAGGAGGCTTACTGTTGAGCGCATTCCAGATGCCGGGTTGGGTGAAGGAGATGAGACCGACGATGATGACGTTGAACAGGGGGCTGCGATACCAGCGGGTGAATTTCGACACCGGCTTGGTCTGGTGCTCGCCGCCGAGCTCTTCCACTGCGCCATCGTGCGACGGCTTCGCGACTTCGCTGGACACCTTGTCGCTGGACATGTTGACGAGACTGGTCGGTCAGGAATTGTGCGGTGATGGTTCAGAGAGATCCCCCGACATGTCTGGCACGGC
Organism: Coniochaeta sp. PK30-01; assembly: GCA_023628855.1. NCBI lineage: Eukaryota > Fungi > Ascomycota > Sordariomycetes > Coniochaetales > Coniochaetaceae > Coniochaeta > Coniochaeta sp. PK30-01. The sequence goes on along the minus strand of JAMAJW010000120.1, from coordinate 65,619 downwards.
GAGGCAGTCCTTATAACCTGCATGTTGCCACGAGTCGTCGGTGCACCTTTGCGATAGACGGACAGTGTGAGCGGAGCTGCCCGTCGGCAGTATCATTTCGCGGGACAAATTTTTCGGTAACTAGTTCGGCGATGCAGCAGTTCTAGGCCCCAGTCCGAATATCAAGTGGGTTTTGAAAGTCTTGGGAGTGTTTGGTTGGGCTTAGCGTCGCATGTCGTGATCATGTCGCGATGGCATCGCGATATTAGGCCATAAGTCTTGGCAGCGGGTCACTCTGCACACCACTTACTGTGTTACACCTCGTAGCTTTGCTGCTTCAACACAGCGTACCGAGACCACGGCGCCGGAAAATTGCGTCCATGGGTTTGTGGAACGTGTGTCCTCAAGGATTCCAGTTCTGGTCGGTGCGTTCTCATCGCTGAGAGCCCTAGTGAAGATTGGGAAGAGAACATACCTCGGACCAGACTTACACGAGCTCGACTTACACACTAGAGGCTAGAATGATTTAGCCCTCTTCGGCGTGCTCTCTGTAGCCACACCAAACGCGCTTGCATGAGCATGTACGTGCTCGCAGGGCACCGTTGCGCCATCATTTAGTATGACTGGATAAGACTCGTTGCATACCGTTCTGTGCATATAGTTCGCGGAGGATTGGGATGGTGATAGGTTGACATGTCGGGCTTCGGCAGGATCATTGCCGATTAGATGGTAGGATCGCAAGGCGTCGGCTATCGTCCCCGTGGAAGATTGCATGTATAAACCGACACTGTGGCTCTCGTGCTGCATATCAGTCTGCTTGTATGTACGAAAGTCTGGGGTTTTAAGATCTATCCGTTCCCGTATCTAGACATTGTCAACGTTTACTCGCGTATCTACGACCACCTACGGTACACCATTGCAGCCTACTCGGAACACTTGCACCATGTCGGTCACCTTTGCTCCGGTGCCCTACGCGCCCTCCGTCAACCTGCCAGCTCCATATCCATCAAACACAACGTTTCCGCTATCATTAGCTCTGACGCAGCCAGACGCCTCGATTGAAGAACTCCTCGCCGCCGTCCGAGACCTGTCAGAGACGGGCCAGCTGAGCAAGATCCTGGCCAAGAACGGGGCCATCTACTTCCAGAACCTCGGTCTCAAGGACGCGCACGAATTCTCCAAGTTTGCCCACGCATTTGGCTGGTTGCCGCACGAGGACATCGGCAATCCCGTGCGCCGGACCGTTCTGGCCAAGAATGTGGCGACCGCCAACGAAGGCCCGAACACGCAGCCGGTCTTTCCTCACAACGAGTTCGGTCTGAGCCCGCACTACCCTGCATATGTATTTTTCTACTGTGTTTCCGCGCCAGAGACAGGTAGGTGTTCCATCGCAAGATACGCCTAGAAGGTAGTCCTCGACGGGAACGCTAATCAACTCACTGTCGCAGGTGGCGAGACACCCATCAACAACTCCGTGGTCCTGTACAAGGAACTCAAGGAGAGACACCCCGAGTTCATCGAGCAACTGGAGAAGAAAGGCGTGAAGTACCAGCTATTCCATCCCAACGGACCGAGAGACCAGGTCGCGTCTGCCGGGACTACAGTGCTGCAAGCCTACGGCCAACACGTCCTCGACTCGGACGACACCGAGACCGCACGCGCAAAGATCGAAAAGGAAATCAAACGCCTCCCGACGGCACAATGGATCTGGGAAAACCAGTCGGAGGACAACCCGCTCGGCGACCTCCGTGTGTGGCAGCACCTGCCGGGTACGCTCCCGCTCTAAGGTTCACATCTCTGCAATACCGGCTCATGCTAACGATGCACCAGCCGTCAGAGATCACCCTAGAACGGGGCAACCGGCGTTCTTCAACAACATCGTGTCGCGGTACCTCAACGCGAAGAAGAGCGGCACCCTCAATCCCCCTCACAAGAACGAGGAGGGCAAATACCAGCCGCCAGCCTTTGTACGTCACGCCCTGGAAGTGCGTTAAGTTGCGCTCTTCAATTCTGCTCAGCAACCCGATACTAATATGGCATAGTACGGCGATGGCTCCCTCATACCCAGTGAGTATTTCGAGACGGCGGTCGAGATCATCTACCGGACCAGGTCGCTGGTTACGTGGAAGGAGGGCGACGTGGTTCTGCTTGACGTAAGTGTCTGGTGTCTGTGGTCGATAGGCAAGGTAGTCTAGATGAGAAGCTAACGATCTCCCTCCAGAACCACGCCGTCCAGCATGCCCGTGAACCGTGGACGGGGAACCGAAAACTGCTCGCAAGTTTGTGGGATGAGCCCACAACGTCTCACTGATAGTTATGCCGAGCGAGTGAGCATGAATTGTACATACATGCCTCTTATCGTGTATTCACGTCCGAGCTTCAAAAAGACCGGTGTTTGACCAACGACGGGAACATTGATGTGAAAAGGGAAAAGAGAGTAAAAAGAAAAATCATCCCCCCGGCCCTCATTGGCGAGATCATCAGCGGTCCAGCTCCTATATTCTATGTGGCTGTTAAGCACTACACGAGAATGCACTCATAGCTCGCTGGTAGTGGGAATCGAACCCGGGATCTCTTGGAGTAAGGTGTCGTCTCTGTAGCGGCTGTCACCTTATCCAACTATGCCATTGGCATTATTTGTTGCTACATCGACGCCATATTTTGATTCATAGAGGTTTCTCTCTGGCACTAGTCCACTTTGGTGGCCATTGTCCATGGCAGAAATACTGTGCTCTGCAGACTGCAGGCCTTACACCTGAGGTGTCAAATACGTATGATGAGTCGTCAGGAGGAGACGCGCGAGGCCTTGGTGAATCGTCAGTGGTAAGCAACCACCAGAGGACACCTGTGTGACCGTTACTAGACGACCTTGGCAGTAGGCCAAGGATTCAGGGGTCGTGGACGCTGAGGTCGATGATATGGATGCATCAGACCTTCCAGCCAGCATGATTCACTGACGGGATCTATGGACATTTTCGAAGGCGAATAGTTGGAGTCAGTGGGAAAGCCACCTCGAGCTCATGCAGGGCAGTCATCCTCGTAGCCAGAGTATAAATACACCCACGAATCTCTCGTAGTCTCCTTGCGCGTTTCCAATATCAACCGCCACAGCACCCACATAGGCGAACCTCAATGCCACAACATTACCATCACCGAAAGGAAAGGAACATCAAAGACACATACAGAGACAATGGGATCTTTGTATTTCTGCAACACTTGCCGTTGTCCTTATGTTCTGGTTCACATCTGCCCAGCAACCCCTGTTACAATTCTTCCCGTAATCCAACCCGCCTCCTCTGTCATAACCCAACCGCTACTGGCACCAACAGCCCTTATCGTACCGCCGCCGCCGCCGCCGCCACCAATCATCCTCTTACCACCTCCGCCGCCTCCTTCCGTCGTATTCCCCCTGCTAGTCATGACGCAGGTACGCCCTCCCTCCTGAGAAACTCAGCCCAGCCAGCTTGCTTACCACACCATCCACCAGCCCCAACCATGCCCCAACCCATCCCTGCACATCGATACAACCACCCCCGCACTTCCTCCACCCCGGCCACTGTCTCCGGCCCCACCCACTCCGCCGGTCGGACCCCCGACTCCTCCTCCCCGCCATCCCGGCGACGGCACAGAGGCCTCTACCCCATCCGCTGACACGGGTGACGACGGGCCCCCCCGCGAGCCCGCACCGACACCGTCTCCGCCGCCGCCGCTGCCGCCGGTCGCTCCGAACACGCGAAACGCCCATCCGCTACCGAGCTTCGTGGGCGTGGCTGTCAACATAGAGATTGGCGGTGAGCGCTGCGATGGGCCGGAGAGACGGGTGTGATGAGACGGGCGTGATGGGCGTCTCTCGTATTCTTTGATCGGGACCGGGGTGCGGGAAGGGTGTGAGACTTTAGAAACTGTGGGGTTTCCGTGTTGTGGAAAGGTTCGAGGATGAATTTAAACATGGGGAGGATACGTGGGGAGGAGTAATAAGGACGGACGATTCATAGGGGAGGCTTAGTACCAGGAGGACCGAACTGTGGGAAATATGCGAGAGGAGATCGGGAGACGGAGGATAAGAGGTCCGAATTGCGGCTCAAAGATCGTTTTGTGTAGTGGCCTGCTTTGTTAACCGTTGATATTTCCAAAATAGCGGTCGGGGTTCTCATGTATAAACTCCTCCAAACCCACATCATACACAGGGCCAATCTTTCGTATCTCATCTTCAGTCTCACGTCAATGTCTCCGCGATACTCCACGCATCGGCTTCCTCACCCTCCTCTCCGCTATCGTGCGACACCTTGACGACAGGCATGAGATCCCACGAGGTAATCTCCCCGGAGCGGTCGACCTGCTCGCGGAATTCGTAGCCCACGCTCAGCTTAAAGCTGACGACCTCGCCGTCCGCACTCTCGCACATGTAGTGCCACTCCGTGTCGGACGGGCCGGTGCTCATTCCCGGCAGTTCGGAGAGCTTAGGGGGAACCTTGGCGTCGTACCACTCGTGAAGGTCTTCGATCGGCGGGAACGAGGCGAGGCGGAAGACTTTGATATGCGGCTTGCGAGGCCACTCCGAGGCGTGCAGCTGCTGGACAAAGGTCTCGCTCGGGGTGGAAGTGGCTCCGAACTGTAGGTATAACAAGAGATGTAGGTCCAGGACGGTGGCGTATATCAGGCGGCGAGGGTTGGTCGGCTGGTAACTGAGTTTCTCTGGGGCGTTAGATGCACTGTCTTGTCTCGAGTCTTTTGACCCGCGGCGGAGCTTGTTGAGCAAGGACCCAGAACTGTACGCGTCGGCAGGCGGGAGGATATTGCTGACTACACAGCGAAATCCAATCGCATGAGGGGGGTACGCTTGCAAGATCGCATCCGTGTCTGGTGAGGAAGTGACTAGGCTGACCGGCAGCCATGGCTTCTGGACAAGGTCGTACTCGGGCGAGGGCCGCCGGATGAGTATCTTCCTCAACGTGGCTTTGGGCTTCACGCCGACCGTCCCCGAGATGAAATCCCTGGTGACCAGTGTTGGCCTGGACCACGCTGGGCGCCAGTACTCATCCACCTCGTTGTCGCTGGCAGGAGTAACCGATACCAAGGGAATGGCCATGAACGAAAGATAGGCTTCGTCGCCTCCATTAAGGGCAGAGAATGAAGCCAACGACCGCGGAGGGGACAGAGGACCGCATGCGAGAATGGCGTACGCCAGATCCTTGTGCCATCTGTCCGTGAGCACGGGCAGCTTGAGCTTCAAGCCTCGGGGTGTCATGGAGAAAGTCGGCCGTTTATGGCGTGGAATCTTCCGAGGAATGAGACCGCGGCAATGCCGGAAAGCAGTCACACTCGGCGCCAGAATAGACGGATTCATCTCGTTCCAAGCGCCTGAGGGCTGAGGCCACCCCACCTGGTAACTCCAGGCGAGCAGCGTGCAGTCTTCGGTGGCTCCCATGATATTTTCCTGGAGCCTTTGGAAAGCACGGTCACCTTCACCGTAAAGGATCGGCATCGTGACGTCGAATATTCCCAGAAGACAATATGTCATGTCTTCGAGCCTGGTGGTCTGCCTCGAAGCGGCCCATGACATCTTTTCTGCTACGCTAGCAGTGGCAATGAAATGCTGAGGATCCCACGGTGGCCCTGTCCTATGGGCACCGTCGGGCAAGCCGCTTATGCATCTCGGGTTGATGCCGGTGATGGCACTGATTGTCTCGCAGAGCATATATTTCCCTCCGAGATTGACCCAGCGAGCGTCAAAGAACCTGACATCTGCAGGCGCGAGTAGTTCTTGCAGGGTCCAGCCTCTAGTGAACCAGCGGGATTCACGGAAGTCGTCCATAGCTTGGTCACTTCGTGGATCCGTCCCGGCGTAGACGTCTGCAAGATAGGCGTAGCAGACCACGGAGTGGGCATACCATCTGTACATGGAGATGATGGCTTCTGACAGTTCGGCGCTGCTCGACTTGTCGATGCAGCACGTATCGATCCAGACGTACTGCAGGTTGTCGCATGAGGCCTGGCGACAAGCACCGCTGAGCTTCTTCCATCCTGCAGCTTTGGGCGAGTCCGGCGGCGGACCAGTTGTCGAATACCATGTCCTTGTACCGCTCAGATCCTGGAACAGTATCTCTTCTTGGGGTGAGGCCCATGTATGGGACAGCACAGCATAGGCGGGGATATCGTGACCCTCGAACGTCTCCAACTCTCGCGTATCGGCATTGAGCAGACGCATGCTGACCACTGGTCGATGTGAGGTGGCCAAATATACTGAAAAGAGATGGAAAACAAGCGAGTTTTGATGGAAGTCAGCATTATCAATGCCATTCCCCCGCAAGCAGGATTGCTGTCAAGAATGCTACGCTGCACTGCGGCTGACAGTGACGGTCATAGTAATAGCGGTAAAGAGCCAATAGGGAATGGAGGTCTTCGGTGAAACTTGGCTCGCCACCAGCGCCAGAACTGGTTACGTATAAAAGACGCATCGACATACCATCATACCACGGTAGAGACACGTGGGCGAGCTATTTGCTGCCCTGAGAGCGCAGTAGATGCCCAAAAGTCCTCTAGTCGCTCAGACGGGTGGGCATTCGTTTGATCTCGTGCAATGAAGCTCGCTGGACATAACTCTACGAGGGAAGAACATGTAGGCACCTCGTAGATATACTGTGTTCGGTAAGGTACCTTGGGGGTTGTGACTTTAGAAGTTTGGTGAAAGTGAAAGGTATGTACATTACATGTACATGTACGTACATACGGAGGGGGAGTCCAGCACTGACTTCCTTGGAAGCACCCCGCTTTTCTGCTGTGCACCTTCCGCTTATGACGTTCTCTGAGATGACCAAGGGATGACGCCAGATGATTTCTCAAAACAACTTCAGTCCTGTCACCCATCTTTCAAATGCCTACGCGTCAAGATAACGTTTACCGTGGCGTTGGCATCCCAATGAACATCGACAGCATTTAATTCAATACAAAGTGGCTCAAATGGCCAACGTTTTCGCATACTCTTCCTCCGTCAGTTAGTCCCTCGGTCATTTCCTTCCAAGGGGAAGAAGAACCCAAATCATGAAAAAAGCAGTCGCTTCACCTACGTCGCCATTCCTTGACTTGTTACCTACCTCAGATACCACCGAGCTGCGTTATAGCCGCCAGAACCGCGAGAGCCACTGCAAGTAAAGTCAGCCACGTCTTGATCGACAGAGTGAAGCTTGGGGAGTCATACGTCCTGATGCTGCCAGGATAAAGGACGAGATACCCCACGCGGCCTGTGCAACAGCAATCGGGTCCCCTTGCTGCGTGAACTGGTACCAGAAGCCGACAACCAGACTCAGAAGAATGGGAGTCAGCCCGTAGATGGCGATCTTCAGGGGCGACCACCGCAGCACTAGCTCCAAGGACAGGTACGGACTGGGCCGTTGACCTGGCGGCGTGTCCTCGAAATCCGCCCCGTTGAAGTTGAGTCGCACCCACCTGCCCCATCTGCACGATACCTCCTCCGTGCGACCGTCGGACTTGTCGGGACTCGCGGCCCAGTGGCTGTAGTCGGTGAAGAAGCTGGCCAGGACGCCTCCCTGGCTTGGTCTTCCGGACTCATCCACCATCTCGCAAGCCTCGTGGTAACCCTCGTCGGGGTGGCAACTATAGATCGAGAAAGCGACAATCGATTTCAGGGAGAGGACTCGCTTCCACCACGGCCGCAGCTGCTGGATGGCAGCCTTGATTTCCGGAAACACAGACCAATGGCCCTCGTGGTTCGCCAGCGAGATGGAGCTGACGACCTCTTTGGGCCCGCCCGTCCGCTTATTCATGAGACCGACGACGACGTAGCAACCCTTCAGAAACCGGACGTCGCCCTCGAAGCGGAACGTCTCCACAGTGTGCATCTTCACCGGAAGGCAGCCGCACGCGGTGGTCCATGTATCCTCCTCGGTCTCGTCTTCGTAGGTGAAGCCCTCCGACGCCGCGGCCTGCGCGCAGTCTATGCGCTTCGACCCGGCCATGTCTGCCAGCGTCCGCCTCGCGCACGGAACCCTGGGTTCGGGTTTGGGCAGCCACGACGACCACGAGATGCCGAAGAGCAGCGGCTTCGTCGTGGAGTTCGAGTGCCGTCTCCATCTCGTGAACGGCGCGCCGTACGACGTGAAGGATTGCCATCTGGCGTTGAAAGATCTTCCTTCGGAATCCGTCTGGCGGTAACGGTAGTCATTTTCGGTCACTCGCGACCACCAAAGTCCGTGCTTTGCGTTATGGGGACCTACTGTGAGAATAAAACAGTTAAGCCTGGCGCATATCGAATTGCCACAGAATACGCAGAGCTGGGTTTCTGTTGTAGTAGGTACCTGGTGAAAAACGGCAATCCAGGACATATATAACATAACGCATCTACCACGCTGTTCTCGACGAAGCGGCCAGGGTACCGTATCTTAAAAAAAAAAAAAAAAATTACACCCATTCTCGGCCACAGTCATGTAAAGTACAAAATTGGGTCGGTGGCAACGAGGTGGTAACTAAAATTCTCACCATAAGAGTCCTCGTCAGATTCTGGACGAGGCTGGTTCGACGCGCTGGCTTCGACCAGCTCGATCGAGTCTTTACTGTTCATCCTTGCATCAAGAGCCCGCTATTGACTGCACCCGCGCAAGACTGTACTGTGAAAGCACTGAATGACACTAATTTCCAAGGGGGCGGCAGGTGAATTATCGCAAATTTGTGCCCAAGTCAAAGATGCAATCGCAGTAATGGCTGGAATCGAGTGACGTTATATCTACTTCTTGGCAGGCAGCAATGAACAGCACCAGTGACGGGCCCCTTCTTAGGAGACACGGCGAGTTCTGGGCCGGACTCTCCTAGTCAGGGAACGGCCTGGAAGTTGCTGCACACTTCACCGCTGCTTGGCCAATCTGGTGTCTCGGGGCTCAAGCCACATGCAGCAGCAGGGCGGCGGTGCCGTGGCGATGGGTGGATGCAGGTCGATAGCGTCACCTTAGGTCTGTCTGATCCGTAAAATGCGCCTAGTGCGGTGGGTTGCCTCACTCAGAACGAGGATCGTCAGCTACCTAAACTGACATGAACAAATCGGCTGTATCTGACGCGGGCAGAGCATTATCTGCGGCCCAAATCGTAAGATCAGGTGCGTAAGAGCGAGAGAGGGGGGGATTTGAGTGCGGCAAAGCAGTCGGCACTTGGGGAGCAGCCGGAATCGACCTTATGGATGTCGTTTGTCGATAGAATGGCATTAAATGCAGAGCTGAAAGCGGAGTAGTAGGTAAACTGGAACTGGTTACTGGTATGCCAGTGCACAAACTGCGATCAAATATATCCGGATCACCTCGGCTTCGGTAGTTCGGTGCGCGCTGCATATCGTATGCACCTTAGTCGAACCGGAATAGACAACTGAAGCATTGTAGCCCAGACTGAGATCTGGGTATATTCCTGCTCTTGGCCATATTCATTGGCTGTCCTTAAAAACTTGCGAGCTTCTACGCTAAATGCTGACAGTATGGAAGTAACGGAACTCCTGGACAGCGTCAGCATGTTTGGTAGGTAAAACATCAGTCATCCAATACCATGCTAGAAAGAATCGGAGAGGACCCAATCATTCCGCACCCGCGGCGGCGATTGGTATAATTTGGCTGACCTGGGTCTCACGAATCATAATATGATCGGTTCCTGACGACATTTTGACTTAGTAGGTTACACAGCGCTCCTCTGGCAAATCATGAGCAGCATATGTGACACTTTGATGTGATATAGAGCAGATGATCTGTGTCATAGTGTTACCTGAGGTGAGAAAACACCTGTGGTTAAGCGTAAAATGCCGAAAACACTGCTATGAAAGGCGACTTGATGTTCTCGTTTACTCACGATGATATCCAGTGCCAATCTAGGTCTGATCCGAAACAGGCACCGACTCATCGAAATGCTGGTGAGCTGCCCTCCTTGTGCATACTCACCCTGCTGAGCTGCCCCTCAGGTACCAGAACATGGCCATTCATTCAATGCTTTGCTCGTCATAGATGAGCGAGTGACAGCTAGAACCGGGGCAGACAAGTCGTTGGACAGTCAACAACACGAGATCCTGGATGAGGTGACTTGTTAGTTGACGTTGCATACTTCCAATCCACAGCCGTTGAGGTCTCCAACCCCGATATTCGACGAGTCTACCAGTCATTAGCCCAATAAGATAAAGGGACGTGGTCAGCCCACGGGCCGCGAAGCAATATGGTGAGACTTTGACTCTGAGTCGATTGTAAATTCGACGCGTCGAGATAGGTAGCAGCCGCAGCTGGGAAGGAAGCCACGGATATCCTGCTGGTCCCCGGTGGTTGACCGCCGCTCCTGCCGTCTCAGCATTGCAGCACCTCCTTCCACGTCTGATTCCCACGGTGCTTGTTCTCAACCCTTCGTCCCTTCCTTGCCTGATGGGTTCGTATCCATGGATTCTTCGTCTCAACCCCCACGGCCCACATCTGTCACCGATCCAGTGCATAAGGTAATTCGGATGTTCCGATTGAGCGATTGCGCAGATGCCCAAGGTAAAATTCCAGCATGGCTTGCGGTTTCCGTCGGCTGGTTGCTCCGCCTTCATGTACAGATTTGATTCCGGTGTGCCAGCTCTCACGGGAACAATACCCCAGCGAAGTCTCGGATTGATGTTTCTCAAGTGATCAAGCGGCGTTGTCAATGGTGGACATGAAGCAATGATTTTGTTGGTTATCACTTTCCTGCTGAAACAGCATTGACACCCGCAGATACGATCCATGGGGCGCGTCTGCTCGGCTGTCGACGGTGCCGCACTTTGGCCAGACGTGCGAGTCGAAAGCCGCCGTCGAAACGACGTTGCATGACTAGACATAAGTATATCGCGTGCTCGCGACGTCGATGGCCGGATATAACACTGCACATTGAAGCATCGGGCGGGCATCGCGATGCGGAATCTGTGCGCCGACAGGGTTTCCATGCACAAGAAGGCATATATGCAGATCCGTTATAGCTGGGCACCGCCTTTTGCAGGGCAGTCTGTGCAGTCAGGGCTACACCGCTGGTGATCCAAATTTATCGACTCGGAGCTCTCTTCGTTCGGCCGTATTCTCGCATCGCGTCGAGGCTGCGAGGGCATGGCATCGGTCTCTCGAGCTGAGCTCCGTCGCCCCGGCCGTGCATGTTTGATGAGTACGAACCTGCCTATATAAGTTTATTTTCGTACTTTTCTTTCGTTCCTTTTTTTTTTTCTTTTCCACTAACTGCGGCTAGGTACCGGGGCTGTGCTCCGAGGGGTTCTGATGGTCCAGGCTGCAAAGAAAATGCAGTAAAAAAGCGATATATGACAGTCTCCAAGCGCCGAGGTGGCCGCAGCCTGCAATGTCTTGCAGGGCTGATGCAGTGATGCACACATGGCCATCCCGCGCCCAGTAACCTCTCGACACATGTTAGCGTCCCTTCCGCATCGGGTCCGGTGCTTACAGCCGGATCACCGCTCCAGTCCAATTCGTTGGCCGTTCTTGGTTGCGAACTTGCGGCGTCGACAGAATAGGCTACAAGCCTCCAAGGCTTTTTTTTCATCGGTAATGTCATAGATGTTCTCTTGGATGCAATGGCACACAAAATCCGACAGGTAACATGGGTCATGGAATTGAGAACCCCTGGAGGCTGGTGGCGGCACACGACTTACTTTCCCTTTACCCTCGAGTTCCGTCATTGCTTCTCTGCAATCTCTGGGGAGGGGGTCGTCGAGTGCAAAGGGCGAAGGAAAGTGAAGCGATCCGGGTTTCCGTCAAATCGTCAGATTGATCGACAAGCAGTCGTGGCATCCCGTAGCGTCCGTTCAGGCCACCCGGTCACGGTCACAGTCGTTCACAAAATCCAAGGCTGTCCAAGGCCGGGACACCGTCAATCCCTTCCCCCATTTGAAGGTCGAGGGTGCTGCAAGTCGGCCTGGTCCGGCCTGATCTTCGCCACCAACCACGGTTCGACTGAGCTGGTCAATTCCCTTTTATCGAAACATGAGCCGTGAAGCAAACACAGCATCAGACTCCGCGTTACACATATCCACCCTTCACCTCCACCGGCTTCTTCGTTGGACGTCGCTGTCACCAACAGTTCGTCACCTCCAGTTCTGCCGCCAACAGCTCGTCACTTCCAGTTTCTGTCGCCAACAGCTCGTCATTTCCGACCACCACCGCTGCCTTACTTCTGGGCGGAGCGCGTCGTATATCACCTGCTTAATTGACCGATCAAATCCGTGACCGAACTCCAGATATTACACACTGAATCAGCACCACCAAGGGAAAAGGACCACAGCCTCTTTCTTCACCGTAGTTTCTCGTCTGACGGAGTGTTGCCCAATACCATGTCAGGGGAACCTCGACTTCACTTTCGATTCATTAGCTGGGGGTTGACAACATCCAAGTGGCATCTAAATCACTTCGAAAACACAGATTCCAATCACTCGGAGTCCGGCGTGGTATGCTCTTGCTCTTGGGTGAAGCGACGGCGTTGAAAAGCGACTCTTTCCCGTGATATAAATTAGCCTCTGAGCCTTCATTTGATACTCTTCTTCAACTTCAACCTTTTAACTCCAAAAACCAAGCATTAAACTCTTGAAGTCTTCAAGGTTACCAACCTGATCCAGCTCGAACTTCCCTCAGACACCAAATCGCGGTAAGCATTCAACCATGGGATCGACAATGGACCCCGCCGAGCGGGCCGAAGAGACCCTCCCGCGCGCCATCTCCTTCCCGGCGGGCAACGACGACTTCCGCGCCGCCCGCAACAAGTGCGCCCGCGCCTGCCGGCGCTTCAACGAGACGCCCGAGGACGAGGCCCCCGAGATCCGCTGCGAGCGGTGGCTAGAGTGAGTTTCCCCTTCCCCGCTTGCTAACCTCAACCAACAACACACCCTCGCCAGTGCCATCGCAAAACCCCCCATGCAATTAATTCCCCAAGCTAACAAGCACACAGCATCATCGACCCCAACCGCCCCACCCGCACGCCCCCTCCCGGCAGCGCCACCACCCTGGACATGACCTTCCGCGACCCGAGCCTCGTGCCGGCGGCCCCCTTCGTCAAGCCCCCGCTGCACATGGACTACGGCCTCCGCGTGCGCGTGGGCGGGTCGACCTTCATCAACCGCTACTGCATGATCATGGACACGCCCGTGGCCGACGTGGTCATCGGCGAGCGGTGCAACGTGGGTCCCCACTGCGCCATCCTGGGCGTGGGACACCCCGTCGCGGAGGGGAGGCGCACGGCGGGGAGAAGGACCAGTACCGGGCGAGAGGTGAGGATCGGGGATGGGGTGTGGATTGGGGCTAGGGTTACTATTATGTGAGTAACATTTTTCTTTCTTTTTTTTTTTTTGGCGGAAGGAGAAAAGAGGAGATGCAGCTGGGGCAGAGGAAATAGGTTGGCTAATCCATGCAACACAGGGGCGGAGTAACCATCGGCGACGGCGCGGTGATCGGTGCCTGCAGCCTGGTGACGAGGAGCATACCGCCGCGCGCGCTGGCGTACGGCATGCCGGCCGAGGTGGTGCGCATCCTGGACGAGGACGAGAAGGTCGACCACCCGGACGACGACGACGAGGAGGAGGAGGAGGAGGAGAGCGTCGAGACGCTCGAGGAGGCGCTGAACCTCAGGTCGAGGGAGGCGACGCCTGTGGCGCCGGCTGCACATGGCGGCGGCGGTGGCGGCGGCGGCGAGATGGCTGCTGCTGCCAAGCCGGCCTCCGCGAGGATCTACGAGCGCCCCCGCCGCGACCGCAGCCGGCAGCACCTGGGCGTCAGGGACAGCCACGGCATGACGCGGGCCGAGATCCTGGCGCTCGTGGCGCTGGCGGTGTCGTTCATGGGGTGCTTCTTCTTCGTGGCGCTGCTGGTGGTGGCCAAGTGGGAGAGCGAGACGTCGGTGCCGAGGACTCGGGATTTGTAGGGCCGCGCCGCCGCCTCGGTTTATCCTTCTTTCTGGTTTCTTCTTTTCTTTTCTTTTTGCTCTTCTGCTCGCTTGCAACACTCTCCGGATTAATGGGGACGGACGGACTAGGAAAAGAGATCATTCTGAGGCGCTGGGATTAAGGTAGTCAAGGGCAGGAAAAGGACCAGGACCAGGACTGAAATGCGCGGATCGAGCATTGCGAGCGATGGGATATCGGGCATAGTTTGCATTATTTTCCTGATGTATTTCTCGCCAAAAGGGACTTGGTAAAACAGGGCGCTGGGTGACTGGGCCGCTTCTCACGGACATTAGACTAATTAGACTGGAATTGAAGAGTGCTTTATCTTACCGGTGATCCGGTCCACTGTAGCCTGCCTGGTTGGGTGTGCCTCTTCTTACTCCTGGCCAGGAGGCCCGTCTTGACTCCCACCAGTTTGACATACTTCTCGTTGTGATGGAGGTGCTCTGGTCCGCGGTGCTGACTCGCACACTTCCACGGACCACAGCAGATCCAGATTGCGTTGCCTCCCCCTCCCCCCAATCTCGACCGGTCACAAACAGTGTAGCCACAGTTCATCGCCTCGATGTAGTGGTCTGGCAGTTCCCAAAGTGTTGAATAACAGCCAATGCGCCACAACAAACACCACAACCGACAGCAACCTCGGTAAGCAGTAACTTGTAATAGAGCCAAGATGCCGAGTGCTCTAGTGTCGAATTGTGCAGGCTCCTCGTACGGTGGCTTACGGGTGCAGCGTGATCACTGCTGAGACTGTGCCGTTCTCGGCGCCACGGTCCGAAGTCTGGTGCCCCTGCAGCCCCGAGTGCCCAAGGTCTATATTTATCGTCGCACGAACAGATGGTATTCACTTGGTCGGCGGCGACGGGCCAGGCGGATCTCTCGGGGTGCCCTTCAGCTGGTTCTTGACCTCGTCGATGAAATGGCCCAGGAACGACGGCTTGCCCGGCTCCTCCGTGGCTTCTCCCGGTCGGAGAGGCTCGTCCGGGTTGCGGCCGTGGCGCAGGTCTTCTACCTTTCGATGGACATGGCGGACGCCGCGGTGGAAGGTCGGACTCCTGAGTAACTGCAGCGGCTTGTCAGGCGGAGGACTGGAGAAGACGAGACGAGGGGAGACGAGAGTGCTGGACATACTGTTTCTATTATGCGGTCCTCAAACGCGAGGAACACACGCCATAGCCACATAGACATAGCCACACCGATTCAAGACGCTGGCCGCCTGACGCTGTCTTCAAAGGAGGTTTCGTAGTGTAGCAGGTGTGGCAGGAAGTTAGATGTGTAACATCCTGGAAGTTGTCGACCATTGCTGCCAAATCGAAGTTAAACGCCGCGCCACCTCCGAAGCTGCCTCGGAGATTAGTCATCATCACTCCGGCCAGTCCCGCCGGGCCGCCGCTGATACGTGCCGAGTCTGTGACACGACCATCTGCAAAGGCAATCGCGCTGCATGAGCTGCACCTTCCTTGGACAGAAATAGTGCTTGTCGATATTGTTCCTTCCATTGTGACGATGCCAGCCTATCTAGGTTTCTAGGTAACTTGTGGTCTCGCTTGTTGCGTGTTTCTTTTCTACGCGCTGCAGCATCTGGTCCAGTCTGTACTGATGATCCTGGCCCTTCCTGGCCCTTGAGAAACCTTTGCCCGATTTGCAGATACTGGCCTCGATCGACGGGCCTCCATATCATAATCACGCTCTTGCCTTCAGTCTGGGCGTTG
This sequence comes from Coniochaeta sp. PK30-01, assembly GCA_023628855.1. Taxonomy (NCBI): domain Eukaryota; kingdom Fungi; phylum Ascomycota; class Sordariomycetes; order Coniochaetales; family Coniochaetaceae; genus Coniochaeta; species Coniochaeta sp. PK30-01. The sequence continues at coordinate 50,001 of JAMAJW010000120.1, read as the reverse complement.
CATTCGATCGGGAATGAAATGTGTTCAAGCTGACAAGGTCGGAGGAGGATGGACATCCTGCTGAGCTCTGCCGCAAGCCCATTATGAAACAAGCAGTCTCCAATATCTTATTGACTGGAGTCATCAGGGACAGCAAGAGTCACTATCTACACTCTGTCCAGCTTCAATATCTCTTTTCTATACTCCGCCTGGTGAGCGTCATATTGCTGCCCGACGGCTCATCTCGCTCCTATCACATCCCGTCCTTGCAGCAGGATGAGCCGAAACAGCCATGACTTGCAATCTATCCCATAGCTATATCCTGGAGGCACCAGCCAGAGCTCGCTTGTTCGCTAAGGCATTCACCTTAGCCATTACGTCTGCGAGCAGGAATCAAGGTCAACAAGTGGACCGCATCAGCCGCTCCGGTTATTCTTGACCGGCCGCCCTATAGCGGCACCACGCGGCACGGTTGAGATCGACTGGCTATGCACGGCGGACCCCAACAGGCAAAGTGAGAGATACAAGCTCCCCTCGCGTTCGAAACTGGGTTTCAACAGAAGCTACAGAATGACAAGTGTCTGTTCTGGGCCTGCATGGAGCTACCGGGACGGAGAATATCACGCGGGCTGGCTGGCTGCATGCAGTGACAAGATCAGACACGGAAACGGCAGCCGCCCGCACGTTCCCTGGCAACATAGTACCTACTTCTCGTGCCGCAGTGCATTGCATTACTGGCACTGATATACCTACAACACCATCCACCTGGCGGTTCGGTTTCGCCGCATAGCTGGGGTAGCATATCGTCAAGGACCTGCATACTTCTTTCCTCCCCCACGGCCATGTCGCGTCTTCGAGCACACGATGAAGGTGTCGCCAAGCGCTATCAAGTCTGTCGGCCTGACCATCCTCTACGAACCAGACGATCCATCGGACGCCGTGGCAGAGTAAGTCGAGACGTGTTCTCAGCGCGGGACAGCATAATCTCCCACAGCATACTGACCTGAACACCTGCGCGTGCGACAGTGTGGTGCTCGTCCACGGGCTCGGCGGACATCCAGCCAGGTCCTGGAAGTGGACTGGCAGACCGGACCCTCCGCAGACACCGAAATCCGCGAGATCAGGGACCGGCTCGTTCAAGCGGCTGCTGCGGCGGGACGCCACCCTGCGACGGTCCAACTCGGAGCCGCTGCTCGTCCTGGGCACCAAGCAAGACTCCTCCGGCCGGAGCCGAAACGTGCTCAGGAAGAACTCCCTGAAGTCGACGTCGAGGCTGCGGCTGGACACGAGCGCTGGTGACCCGGCAAAGAGCAGGGATGCGGAGGTGTACTGGCCCCTCGACCTCCTCCCGAGATCGTGCCCCAACGCGCGGATCGCGGTCTGGGGATACCACACGCTGGTGGCTGACGGACAGCCGCTCCGGCTCCAGAACGACGTCTTTGCCCACGCCAGGGAGCTCATGCTGGACCTTGCCGACGCGCGCGAAGCTACGGGCACGACCAACCGGCCCATCATCTTTATAGCACACTCTACGGGGGGTATTCTCGTTAAAGAGGTATTCTGACAACCCGTGTATTCACCCGTGTCTCGGCTGACAGGCTGCAGGTCCTGCGTCTCTCCGAGGAGGAAGGCGACGGCCCCGTGAAGGGAATCCTACTGTCGACCTCGGCAATGATATTCCTCGGCTGTCCCCACCGCGGCAGCGAGCACGCACGACTGGGCGACGCCATCAGGAGCATGGCCAGCATGACGCTCGGCGTCGACTCCCGCGACCCCGTGCTCTGGGACCTCAGCGGCTCCGCCAGCCTCGAGCTGGAGCTCGGACGCCAGGCCTTCGCGCGCATGTGGGACGACTACAACTTCAGGGTCAAGACCTACCAGGAGTCCACGGTCAGCGCCGCCGAGTTCCTCGAGATCCGGGCCGAGGCGGCCGTCAGGCGGCAGGCCAGCTTCTTCGGCGTCCCTAGGGAGGCGGCCGAGACGATGGCCGCGAGCCACGTCGACATGTGCAAGTTCGGCTCCGCGGAGGACGGCGGCTACCGGTCGCTGGCGAACACCCTCGCGGGTTACATCCGCGCCGAAGCCAACCACCGGCACACGATCACGCAGAGAGAGCTCGAGTGCCTGGCTGCGTTAGCGAGACGGCAATTCCCCCTGTACGAGACGCACTCCGCCACGACGTACCCGGGCACCTGTCTCTGGCTGTACGACCTGCCGGAGTTCCAGGCGTGGCACCACAGGACCGACGGGAACAAGAACAAGATCCTGTGGGTCAAAGGCCAGTCCGGGTCGGGCAAGTCGGTGCTCCTGCGGTCGCTGCGGAGCCGGATAGAGAAGCAGTGGGCGCCCGCCGGCGGGACCATCATCTGGGCCAGGGCCAGCGGACGGGACACCAACACCATCTACTTCCCGGGCACGTCCCTGCCGCACGTCGGGACGGACCCCAGCGGGGTCTACCGCAGCCTGCTGGCCCAGCTGTTCCTGCAGGACCCGCACCTGCGGAAGGCGCTGGTGGCCCTGCACGAGAGGCGGTGCTGCTCCCGCGGACTCGAGGACGACGCCGCCGTCGTCTCGTTCTTCGCGGACGACTACGTCGCCTCGCGCATCGAGACGCCCGCCCGCCGCACCTTCGTCTTCGTCGACGTGGCCGACGACTGCGGGCCGGCGTACCTGCGCGACCTGCTGGCCCACCTCGCCCAGCTCGCGCGCAGCTCCGACTTCAGCGTGTGCGTCGCCAGCGGCGACCCGCTCGGGGGAATCGTCTCCGATACGGACTACGAGAACGACTCGATCGTCTCCGTGCAAATGCAGCACCGCAACGCAGACGACATCCTGCGCTACGTCAACCTCGCGCTCGTCGCCGAGTGGGAGGAGCGCGACCGCACCGTCTCCCGCGTCGGCGCCAAAGCCGCGGGAGTCTTCCTCTGGGCCGACATCGTCGTCAACATCCTCAACGCCGCCATCGGCGAGGGCGCCTCGCAGGACCTGATCGAGCGCACCCTCGACGAGATGCCGGCGGACCTGCACGGCCTGTACGAGTGGATGCTGGCCACGCTCAACGACCGCGAGCGGGCCGAGGCCCGCGTCCTCTTCCAGTGGGTCGTCCTGGCCGCCGAGCCGCTGCGCCTGAACGACCTGCTCGTCGCGGTGCGGCTGACGCTGGCCTCGTCCCACGACGACTTCAGCCCGCCGCACACGGCCCTCGAGCCGAACCCGCAGCCGTCGTCCATGCGCGAGCTGCGCAAGATCCGCAACTCGGAGGTGACGACCGACAACCCGTGCCAGCTGAACCGGTGGATCCGCGCGCGCTCCATCGGCCTGCTCGAGCTGCGCAGCAGCAGCTCCTCCGAGGGAGGGACCCACGGCCTCGCCAACGAGCCCTGGGGCCTGCAGCGCGTGCAGGTTGCGCACGACTCGGTGCGGACCTTCTTCCTGTCTGGCCGCGGGTTCGCCTGCCTGGCGCCAACCTCAACCTCCACCTCAGCCTCGTCCCTATCAACCCCCGACCTGATAGACCAAGCGCACTACTCCCTCCTCCGCGCCTGCCTGACCTACCTCAACATGCGGGACTTCGAGCCGCTGGCCTCTTCCCACTCCCCGCTCAGCCCTCCTCCCCCACCCGCTTTTTCTCCGGCGTCCAACACCTGGACTTCCAAGTCCGCCCACGACCAGCGCCACCTCGTCACATCGTCGTACCCCTTCCTGCAGTACGCCGTCCGCAACCTGCTGTTCCACATGCTCTCCCCGTCGCAGTTCAGACACTTCCTGCCCCAAGCCAAGCTGCTGCGCACCTTGGCGGCGGACAGGTGCAGGCTGTGGCGGCGGTGGACGGCGCTGCTGGGGTGTCGCGCTGATGAGTACCACCACTACCGCAACAACCATGACAATGGAGGAGGAGGAAGAGGAGGAGGTGGTGGCGTCCTAGCACTGCACGTCGACGGCCCCGCGGCGCCGCTGCTGAGCCCCGTGTTCGGTGCGAGGGGAAGGCTGGAGCGGGTTTTCCGCCGGCTGGGCAGGATGGCGGCCGCGGAGGCTGCGATGGCGGCAGCGGCTGGGGCGTTGAGTCCGGGCCTGGCTGCAGGGTTCCCTGCGCCTCCGCCGTCGTCTGTTGCTGGGTCGGAGAAGACGGTTTGGGGCGCGAGTGGTGGGAGGTCGCCGGGGTCGGAGCATACGGTGTGGGGAGGGAGTGTGAAGTCGCCAAGGTCTGAGCGGGGGAGTATCAAATCGCCGCGGGGGGAGAAGGATCAGAGCATCCTATCGCCTCGGTCGGAGAAAGCGAGCGTGAGGCGACCGGAGAAGGGGAAGATGCCCCTTAGTTCTTACTGGAACACGGAGAGGGCCGCCAAAGATAAAGGGGCAGCGGCCGCGGAGTGGCCTCTGAGTCCCGAGTCTGGGTACTCGAGCCACTACTCCGGCCAGGCCGGGTCGGAGTATTCGAGCGCTTACTCGAGCAGGAGGAGTCCGCTGAGGGCGGACACGTTTGACAGACTGGACGGCGGTGGCGTTGGGTTGGGGGTGGCTAGGGTCGAGGTCGGGTTCGGGACGGCTGGGTCGGCGTGAGGGAGGGATGTGGTTTGTAAGGATGTGGTTTGTGTGTTGTTTGTATGCTTGTATAAGTTTGTGACGGTAGTCAGTATAGTACATTCGGGATAGCTATGGGTAATCGATAATAAGTAGCGGGATGCCAGTATGGTGACCTATGCCTAAACCCGCTACTATGTCTAGAGGTGAGGCTCTACATGCTGTGTCCACCTATTCCAAACCTCGAGCTACGGCAAAGATACGATCGGCGCTGCTGGAGCGTTATAAGCGCACGAATTCGATTCGTGGAAGGGAGTGGCCGAAGCCGACACGCAGCGTATGAGCCGTGTCCATCGGCAGGGGCCTCTTTAGGGTCTGAGAGGTGGCTTCAGGGACACCCGCGGCGGTGATAAGCGAGGAATTATGCGTCAGATCTCGAGCAGAGGACCCGGTGATCGGCCATTGACCATGCGGGGGAGACGGGGAAGAGTTGGAGAAAAGCTCCTCCTTGTAGTATGCAGTAGAGATGCCCGGTCGATGGCACGGTAGTATTGGGATGCTATAGGAGCTTTATGCGTTCCAATCAGATGCCGAGCAGACGCAGGATGGTTGACTTCGCATACCGGCCCTTGAGGTACAGTTGAGTATGCACGCGCTCATCATTCGCCATGACATGTTGACCGTCCTCTCCCTTGGCTGTACGGACGGAGGAGTCGACTTTCTCCATCCCTAATGCGACTCTCTTCGGTTTCAACGGGTTCGTTCCGGGTCTGCTCTGGAAGAAAGTGTGGTTGATGTAGCAGTCAACACCCAACCGACGATGACCTGCTGTGTGCGCCAGAGGAAGAAAGACGCCATATAAATATCAGATGTATATCCGTCGTACTCAATATGTCGCCAGCAGTGCACCAGGTCCGAGACAGATTGTCCGACCCGTCATAGTCCACCATGAGGTTTCCATCCACAGCTGCCACAGCCGCTGTAGCCTTTGCCTCGTCCTGCAATGCCGTCAACCTCGTCGTCCGAGCGAGCGGGGGCAACGCCTCGTCGCCGCTGATGTACGGCCTGATGCACGAGGTACGTACGCCAGTGTCTTCTAACAGCATCCACCACTAACCTCAAAGTCAAGGACATCAGCAACTCCGGCGACGGCGGCATCTACGCCGAGCTGATCTACAACCGCGCCTTCCAGGGCAGCGACGAGTTTCCCTCGAACCTCGGCGGGTGGACAGCGGTCAACGGCGCCGCGCTCTCGCTCCAGAAACTCGCCACCCCCCTGTCCAAAGCTCTGCCGTACTCGATGAACGTGGCCGTAGCAGGACCCCCGTCAGGCAAGGTCGGGTTCGCGAACTCCGGGTACTGGGGCATGGACGTCAGGGTGCAGGCGTACACCGGCTCTTTCTACGTCAAGGGCTCGTACGAGGGTTCCTTCACGGCGTCGCTGCAGTCGAACCTGACGGGCGAGACGTTCGGGAGCGTCGATGTGGCATCGCAGAGCGTGGCTGGCGAATGGAGGCAGCATAACTTTACGCTGGTGCCCGAGAAGGCGGCGCCGAGCAGCAATAACACGTTCGCCATCACGTTTGACCCGGCCGTACGTAACGCTTGTCTGGACGAGCGGGAGTGTTGCGCTGACAAGTTGAACCACACAGGGCGTCAAAGACGTGTCGCTCGACTTCAACCTGATCAGCCTCTTCCCGCCGACGTACAAGAACCGCGCGAACGGGCTGAGACCCGACATCATGGGGGCCTTCGCCGAGCTCAACCCCAAGTTCCTCCGCCTCCCCGGCGGCAACATGCTCGAGGGCAACACGCAGAGCACGTGGTGGAAGTGGAACGAGACCATCGGTCCGCTGAAGGACCGGCCCGGCATGCCGAATGTGTGGGGGTACCAGATCACGTACGGCCTCGGGCTGGTCGAGTACATGGAGTGGTGCGAGGATCTCGGTCTGGAGCCAAGTAAGCACCCGTCTAAGCATGTCCTCGGCAACCCTCGTCGACCACGGTGCGTGCCAGCTAACACCCGACCAGTCGTAGCAGTCTGGGACGGTCTCTCCCTCGACGGCGACTTCGCGACGCAGGCCGAGCTCGGCGAGTGGGTGCAGTTCGCGCTGGACGAGATCGAATTCCTCACGGGCGACGCAGCCACGACAAAATGGGGCGCGGTGCGGGCGTCGCTCGGCCACCCGCAGCCGTGGTCCGTGAAGTACGTCGAGATCGGCAACGAGGACTGGCTCGCGGGCGCGCCGGCGGCGTACGAGGCGTACAAGCAGTACCGGCTGCCGATGTTCGTCGAGGCTTTCGCTCGAAAGTACCCGGACATCCAGGTCGTCTCCTCGTCGTCCGTGTTCGACAACATCACGATCCCGGCGCCGGCGGCGGGGGACTACCACTCGTACGTCGAGCCGGACACGTTCGTGGCGGCGTTTGGCATGTTCGACCAGCTGACGGCGGGGAACAAGACGCTGGTCGGGGAGTATGCCGCCGTGCATCCGAACGGGGGAAGCGGCTGGAGCGGCGACCTGATGCCGTTCCCGTGGTGGGGCGGCGCGGTCGGGGAGGCCATCTTTCTGCTTGGTGCGGAGAGGAACGGCGACAGGATCATCGGGACTACATATGTGAGTCTGTTGCTGTCGTCCGGCATGTCGAGTAAGTTTTGTCTAACGGACGTGCGCAGGCTCCGAGTCTGCGAAACATGAACAGATGGCAATGGTCGGTGACGTTGCTGCAGTTCGCCGCAGATCCGGCGCTGACAACTCGGTCGACGAGCTGGTACATGCTGCGAGTAAGTGCTAGCCATTGTCGCCGCTTCCATTGGCTGTCACCTCGTTCCATGAGCACTCTCTGGCTAACATCTCATCTGCCACCCCAGCTCTTTGGCAACCACATAATAAGCAAGACCCTCCCCGTGGCGAGCGACGCCGGCTTTGGACCGCTGTACTACGTAGCCGGCACGAGCGCGAAGGGCACAGGCATCTTCAAGGCAGCCGTATACAACTCGACGGAAAATGTGCCGGTGTCGCTCAAGTTCGAGGGCTACCCCGGAGGCGCGACGGCGACGCTGGCCGTCCTGACTGGACCGGAGAACCCGTACGGGTACAACGACCCTTTCACGCAGGTTAACGTGGTCAAGGAGACGACGTCGACCGTGACTGCCGGCGCTGACGGCTCGTTCCGGTTCAGTCTGCCGCAGATGAGCGTCGCCGTGCTGGAGACGGATGGTGCTGTTAAATGTAGGAAGAAGAGGCGTGTGGAAGTCAGGGTATAAGAAGGTAGCGAGAGATATGATATCTGATGATGTACCTCAATCAGTTACCTACCATTCTCGTAGGCATGAATGTTGGCCATAACAATGCCTATGATGCGACGCGCGACGCGAGCCGCATTTTCACTGCCTTTTTTAGCTTCAAGCGAGAGCTTCAGAGGTAAAAGTAAGATATTGGGACTGGTTGGTCGTCCGTCCTCCGTAGTAGCACCTGCTACGGTATCGTACCTGACTGACATACTTCCAGAAGAGCTATTTTGACTGGCTTTTGTGAGTCAATATTCTAGAAGACAGACCTAGAAGATTGACGAAAGGAATTCGTTCCAAGAGGTCTGATGAGGTGGTTAGCTTAACTGATACTTGAGGACTGAGATTGGTGAAGGTTGGAAGTCCAAGTGCCAAGTGCCAAGATGCCAAGCCTAATAAATAGCTGAGGATGATTCGTCTGATGATTCGTTTCACTGCCTTTCAGGCCGCCTTTTAAACCTCGCGCGAGAGCTTCCTATGCGCCAAGTTGCAAAACATTTTTAACGTCTCGATGCACCCAATCAAACCATATGAACTGCCCGCAAAGACGATACAATACACAGCTGCATGCTGATGTAATAGCAAGTACGTACCGTATGAACTAGTGTAGAGGTACCCTTCTGGGCCAACTGGGCTTCTGGGCCAAGTCACTTTACCAGCCTGACCGGTCGTCGAAATCCTCTCCTCTACCTTACCTTACCTCAAGTACCTGGTCGCCTTTCAGTGTTAGAAGTACGAGGTGCATAAGACTCTAGAGACACCAATACAGCATTGCAGCATTGCAGCATTGTAGTAGCATTACACTATTGCAGGATAGCACTATGGCACATATAGCAGTATGGCAGTATGGCAGTATTACACTAAAGGTACTGTGGATTGTAGGTAGTTGCCCAGAAGACTACTATGGTACATACTGTGTAGTTCATACGGTACTGTGCAAGTGCAGTTACGTCATCGCCTCAGATTCGCTAGCGGACCCACTTCGACTACTGGCGGTCAGCAATGGCAGAATAATTTCCCGGTACGTACCTCTACCCTCAAACTTTCCACGGCGTCCACGTCGACAGGAAGCCCGTCACCCGACCAAGTTCGCATCACAGCGTCCCAGTGTCGGAATCCTCGATAACACATGTTTGCTGCGCGAACCTGTGCACGGAATGCCTCGGTTACGCGGCATATCGGCGGCCTCATAGGCGCGGGCCCGCCCCGGAGGCTCAACTCGACGGTTGCCGCCGCTCGACGAGAGACGCTCCTCCGGGCAGAGACCCCCGTCGCCGAGCAGCTCAAGGCCACAAACATCTGGTACTACGGCATGAAACACCCCAAGCCGAAGAAGGCCAAGGGCGACAAGCACCGCGTCAACGTCGTCGACGAGAAGCTGTGCGACGACATCATCGACTACATCCGCCCGTCCCTCGAACGCCACCGCGGCTGCGACATCATCGACCTCTTCCCCGGCGCCGGCGTCTGGAGCCGCAAGCTGCACGACACCCTGCAGCCGCGCTCCCACCTCCTCCTCGAGCCCGACGAGAGCCTCTACGCCCCCTTCCTCGAGCCCCTCACCTCGCGCCCGGGCGTGACCCTCCTGCCCAAGTCCGGCATCGTCTGGACCGAGCTCAACGAGGTGCTCAACAAGAAATACCTCCCCCACCAGGTCGAGCGCAACCCGCGCGTCGAGACCCCGCAGCGCAACGACACCCTCCTCGTCACCGCCAACATCTCCTTCTTCCCCAAGAAGAAGTACCGCACCTTCTCCAACGTCACCCAGCTCCTCCTCTTCCAGTTCATCAACTCGATCCGCCCGGGTACGCTGTTCCAGAAGTACGGCCTCGTGCGCATGCTCCTCTGGGTCGGCGAGGAGGAGAAGGCCGCCGTGCTGCCGCGCACCGTCCAGCGGCGCCGGCGCCTCTCGCTCGACGCCGAGGTGAGCACCGAGTACATCGCCGAGCTCGCCGGCGCCGACAACCCCGACCGCTTCTGCCGCGACCGCGCCATCGACCTCGAGAGCGGCCGCGAGACCCTCGCCCGCATGGAAGCCGCCGGCAAGACCATCCCCCCCGGCCGCGAGACCGCCCTCGTCCGCGAGCTCCAGTCCATGTCCGACGAGGACCGCGCCGCCATCCGCGCGGGCGCGCAGCCGGCCACCTTCGGCCGCGCCTACCGCAGCGAGCTGGCCGAGCTCGAGGCCGAGTTCGAGGCCAAGGGCCAGAAGGACTTCTCGTCCATGGAGCGCCAGAAGTACAAGCGCCTCCTCGACCTGCGGTACAAGGTCAACTGGGAGCTGCGGCGGCACGCCATCGTCCACTCCATCATGTCCGACCCCACCCTCACCAAGGCCGAGCTCACCGAGCGCATCAACCGGCTCGACAAGTACCTCCGCATCGACTACCACCTGCAGCGCGACAACCTTTCCGTGTGGCGCCGCGAGCCCAAGCCCGTGATGGCCTGGGACCGCCGCCCCGTCGAGCCCCTCCTCACGCGCGACGCCGAGTTCTTCCCCAACGTGCCCTGCGCGCTGCTCGACGTGCAGCCCAAGGCCGCTCACCCTTTACTCCTCGAGCTGGGGCCCGGAACCTCGCGGGCCGGCGACACCTTCTCCGCCATCGCATCGGGCCTGATGCGCACCAGCATCGTGCCGCTCGGCGACGCGCTCGAGGCCATCTACCCGGGCGCCCGGGACGGGGTGGTCTCCCGCTGCCCGACGCTGCGGGAGGGCGCGCCGCTGCCGCCGGGTTACCCGGAGTGGAACACGCGGAGCCTGGCGGAGGAGCAGTTCGTCGAGATCGTCGACAAGTGGATGGAGTGGCCGTTCCGGCCGAGCTTTTCGGAGCTGGTGTCGCGCGAGAGCGAGGATAGCGATATGGATGGGGAGGATGAGCCCAAGGCTGTGACGATGGGGGATATTTAGAAGTAAGAAGGGGGTTGGTTGTATGTATGATGGTGTAGAGTGCTGTGTAATCATTATATGTATAACATTGGAACGGAAAAGGCATAGAGCTTAGGCATTAGACTTGCATATAGAACTGGTTGGCTTCACATACTGATTGATATATGGCTCTTCTTTTATGCTACAGCTGCCAGAGGACGGCTACGTCCATTTACCATAACGACTGCATCGTCGTCTCGCTGCTAGGGTTATAATAAGTTCTAAGACCTCATCTGATACGTACGGCCATAGATGTCTGAGAACTCGGGATCCCGTCCGCTCTCCCATAGATAAGCAGGCAATCGCTAGACTAGTACTCGGGTGGGTGACCACCGGGGAATCCCTAGTGCTGTACGTTTTGTTTTGTTTTTTCTTTGGCATTTTTGCGCCGGTGGCTGTGTCGTGTCGGGGATACACAACCGTGTTATATGTCCTCCGAGGCCTATATACATACATACATACAACTCGCACGGAATCTCCTGCTCGGTAACACTCCCTCGACATCACTTCCCCTACCTCCACTCGGCGTCTCACAGCCGGAGCAGCAGCAGCAGCTCAATCGTCACACGCCTCGCCATCACCGGCCGTCGCGACCTTGGTGAAGTTGGCGCACGCGATCCTCGCAGAGCTGGCGTCGTGGATGACGAAGCTGAGGTTGCCGAAGAACTGCTTGTCGGCCGGGTTGAGCGCCACGTAGGGGTCGTTGAAGCTTGCGGGCACGTCCGTCAGCCGATCCATCTGTGTGGCTTTCACCATCCTACGATCTCACCCAGACAGAGTCCACTTGAGAGCTGAGAGAAAGGAGTGGAGGCTTACATCTTCACGACAGAACTGCTGTTGCTGCCGATGGCGCCGTACTTGCCCGACAGGTCGCCCACCTCGCACGTCGCCGGCTTGGAGCTGTCGCACGCGGGCACCTGGGTGCGCAGGTACGGGTCCAGGTGCGCGCCGGTGCCGGTGCAGTTCCCGTCTGCCGGGACGGGCTTCTCGTGGATGTGGTATTCTGTGATTCACGGTTTTTCAGCCAGGGCTCTCTCTCTCTCTTCTTGCACTAATTCCCGGTAAAAAGGGAGTAGGTGGCAAAGCTACGTACTAAAAGGACCAGTCCCGACAGGCAACCCCCTGACCTCGAGTGTGAAGCCGACGGGCTTACCCGGGCCCTTGGCGGTGGCGTTCACGGAGCCGCTGACCTTGCCGGTCAGGAGGGCCTGGTAGGTGACGCCGGCCGGGTTGTTGGCGACGACCTGCGCGTCGCCGAGCTGGCCCGTCACGTTCTGCGCCGACACGACGGCGGCGCAGGCGGAGAGGAGGACGAGGAGTGGGGTTGGCACGAGCATGGTTCGTTTTGCTGTTGCTCGGGATGCTAGTCAGAGGAAGCAGACACTCTCCTGAATAGAACGGGGCAGTTTGGAGATGGCCACCACCACCCTCATGACTATATACCGTCCGAGATCCCAAGGATCTGCGCGTACTGGTATGCACTATGCAGCATTTAAGGAGGCGAATGGTGATTGCCCCCTCAAACTTTCATTAAGGCGTAGATTAACACTGTTGAAGCCCCCCCCCCTTGGCAGGACAATCTCGCCTCAGGGGATGACGACAGAGCTGCATGGCTGTATATACAATCGATATATCTGAAGAGATCCGCCCCGGCCAGTCGGGTAAAATCCAATCTCGACGGGTTTCGCGGCCGTCTACGCCAGCGGACCATCTACCGCGTCGGTTCCGCCAAGAGTGCGACCGGGTAATGTGCGGGACTGTATCGTGGCAACTGTGAAGGGCTGAACTGCGGGAAGAGGCGCGGATCTTCGGCATCTGGGCGGTACAGATGTCTTATAGTGTTTTTGCTTGGAAGCTGCAGTGCAATGTACGTGGTTGACTTCAGTGAGTTGTCGAGTCGGAGGTGGTTGGGGATCTCCCTCAGGCTGCGTTTACCCCTGAAAGCGAGAGTCAGTGTTGAAGTACACTCAGCAGTAATTACGGTGATTGCAAGTTTTGACTAAGTCTTGCTGTTGAGGCCGATGATTTGGACTCAGACTAGTGCTGCTATTCTCACTCGTTCCCTCATCAGGGCTGGGTGACATAAATGTTGCCGAATACTGCTTCCTCTGTCTAATATTCAATGCTATTTCATGATGAGTAAAGAAGAAATACCAAGTCTTACTCAAGACGAGAGCAAGACCTTACTCTGGATGACGCGGATAAGCATAAGAATTAGCAGTCGGGATAATTCCAATTTCCGTGCCACAAGCCAAGATCAGGAGATGATCGGAGGCCGTGGTGGATGAGCTCTGCCCAAGACCGTCATCTCACCAGGCTTGTAGCATCAATCAACATATAAATACAAAGATGTCTCACGTGCAAGTGCTGCAGTTCTTGCGAGGTCCTCATCGTGAAGAGTCTATACACAGGGGTTGAAGAAGGCTTATAGTCCCATATCGGAACTTTTGCAACGCAATGACCCTTGCCTTAACGAAATGAGAGTGGGAGTTGTTCAAGTTGCCCAGTGATGCTCTGTAGTCAGTATTTGTAGTTGGGTTCTTCATGCTGCCCTGTGGTTGTGTCGCGTAGAGGTATACCTGACTCAGGTCCTCTTCACTGCGTTCTGCTATATTCGTACACTTTTCAACTTTGACTTGCTGAGCGGCATCGACGGGGCTTGTGTGAGAATCACGACCATCTAGGCTCGCACGAGTATCTCAATATGCACCAGTGCAAAGAGTACCTCAATACACAGTGGAACCCGCGTCGGTCCTTGGCCGGAGGCAGATGAGAACCACTGGTACGAGGCAGGCATTGGCAATGTATCAACAAATAACTCAACCAGTGGCAGCAATATGCCATCTGCAGACACGGTCACGTCGGCTAACGCCAGTTCGTTATACTGTAATCTGCGATCGCAGACAGAGCAAGAAGGGACGTGTGCCCAGCGTGTTTCGTCACGCAACACTCGCTCAGTCGGCACCGACTGTCCGCCACAGAAGGGAGGTATCAGATGCAAACATGCCCCACCGGCTGCGAGGTACTTGAACGTAATGTGCACCGATGCCACAGCTGCGCCACCGGCGAGCTGGCATCGCATAATAGGCCGGTGACGGCGTGGTGGCAGAAGTTGGAGCAGCCTTAGGCCATCTGTTGTATCAGGGAAGCCGATGTAGAGTACTTGGCCACGTAGTCGTTTGTGTCATATCCGCGCCGCTCAGGACGATGCTCGCAGACATCTGGTCCAGTATTCTCATATCGACTAGAATGTGCCGGTTCCAAGTCACGTCAAGACCTGGAGGTTGTTGGAAAGCTCTCTGTTCGCATAAAAGCCCTATAACCGGGAAGGACCGCATGGTAGATGCTGGTAAAAACAAGGTCTGTTCTTCAATCATCCAGCGTTGAGTGGTGTATCTCCAGATAGAGTCTCGAGATCCTCGGTTGGGTTGAAAGAGGTGAGAGAGGATCCTGAGGGCAAGTAGAGGCTGCGCCGCCAGCTGAACGCCGATAGGGTTTGGTGAACAGTCAAATCCTTGTCCATCCTCGATCTGGTCTTGACTGTGCGTTGCATCCAAGATCGCCAACGAAGAAGCTAATGCTCTCTGCTGCTATATCCCTGGTAGAGTAACCTGATATCCCAGAGCAGTAGACGCAAGCGATCAGTTTCAAGTGAATGGCAAACGAAAGCTAGGGGCGTGTGTCTCTTGTGATCAGTGACCGCGCGGCAATGAAGACGGATCATCGAACTCGACTCTTGCGTCAAAGATCCAAATGCTCAACCTTTGAGTCCCTCGAGCCATAGGATGCACCCTCCAGATAGAGCTTGTCGAGCAGCTCCTCAGCAGCTTCGCGAGTGATGTTCAGTTTCAACCAGTGCTGATCCGTCCGGCTATCGTCAAACACCCATGTGTTCGATCCGTTTACATGCACGTGGTTGTACCCATACTCGTTGGCGTACTCGAAGACTTCGCCGAGCCCGTGCATGGCATACAACAAGGTCAGAGGGTCCCAAGACGACCGCGACGTGTTGTAAGTGTACCAGAGGTACGCCGACCTGACCGGATCCGACGGCGGGCCCTCTCTCATGAGTCGGCTGCCGGAGGTGACGTTGAGGCCCATGCTGTAGCCTGAGAAAGTCACACGTCCGGGCCAGCTGTTGACGACGTGAGCCGTGCGCAGGGGGTCGTCGCCCCAGAAGTTGAACTCGTGTCCCGAGGAATAGTCACCGCCCATGACAACCAGCTCGGACACTTTGGCCGAGATGAGCTCCGGGCCGGTGAGGTCGGAGTGTTCGTCGGCGGTGGAGTTGAGCAGACCAGAGAGCTAGAGCGTTTTAGCGACAGGGCGGGCACGCATTTCCTCCACACCAAGCTGTTGCTTACATTTTCGAAGAAGCCGATGGATGCTATCGTTACGCTGTCGTTAGGCGCTTCGGCCAGACACTTGCGGTACAGGCGGACGGGATCCCAAGCCTCCTCCGCATGGCCCCACGGCAGACTGCCGCCAGAGTGGTGATAGGCAACCTTGCTCGCGAACTCGCCGAGGTTATACGACCACGCATCAAAGAAGGTAGCGTTAGTCATTGGCCGTCTCGCGCCGATGGGCACGTCATTACGTCCGTAGTGGGCGAGGATCGCCGAGGCCGCCAGCACCGAGTACGCGGAGGGGTAGTTGACGTTGACTGCCACTAGATTCACAGATGGAGTGGTGGCTGCCAGAAGTAGGGCTCCGGCGTCGCTGTTGATCCTGTCAGTGTGTCGCCTGCGTATCAAATGGAGGTCGGACGTGATCCTACTCGACGTCGCTGAACAAGTCCGTGTCGATGATCAGGTTCTTGGTGCGGACGGATAAGGGGAGGTATCTCCCCGGCAGGAGGCTAGTGCCCAGGATCAGCTGCGCAAGGATGCCGAGGAGCTGCATCGATGCGTCTATGAGTCGTGGAGTCGACCGCCAGATCGATGTAGTCCCGTTCACGGCGGTGGTGTTGCTGGTCATGGTGCGGCCGGGTTATGCAATTAGGTCGAGTTGGTAAACCGGTAAAGCAATATACTCTGTTTATTGCATATAGCAGCAAGAGTCGCTACCATTGAACTCAATCCTCATTGTCTCTCCGTGCCATCTTCAAGTTACCTTGGACCAGTTCCCGTTGCCTCGTATATGGCATTCTCTGCTCTCCTGGTCATTGATTTGCCAGAGATGATATCAATCTAGCACAGTTTCGACCAGAACACACCACACCACCAGCGATACCAGCTTCATTCTCCCGCACATGGTGCCGTCATATCCCCCCCCCCAAGCGCGACTAGGGACACAGAGGTTGCAATTATAACCCATCTCGCACGACAGACACGAGGCATCAAGTCAAACATTGCGCTGTAGAACAGTACTCCACGTCGTCATGCGTTTAACCACTGCTTTCAACAGCTCCCTTGGCCTTCGCGTCTAGTCGAGGAGATGGGTGACAGTGTGTCAGACTGCCTGTTCATCGTCCATCGGATTCATCTACGAACAACTACTCGTTGCCTTGACAAAAAGACGACAGAACTCTAGATACCACTCCTGGACGAAAGGTCACATATGTACCGTAGCGTTGCTCCCGGTCTGGCACAGAACTCAGAAGTACCGATGTACCCCTAGTGGGTCGAGTGCTGGTGTAAAGTGGGGTCAGGGTCAGGGTCCGAGGTCGAGGTACGTACCCGCTAGCTCCCGCATGAGTCTCCACTTATCCACTGCCCATCAGGTACAAGCTCCAACTCTAAAAGAGAACCGGTGCCAGATTCAACATCGTTCGATCTCGAAAGAGACAGAGAAAGAGAAACGAATTGACGACTGCTCCTTGCTCCAATTGGCAACGCCGCCGCGCTCTCCCGGATCTCTGCGATGCTTCGGCGGTCACTCCTCGTGCCCTTCACCGGGACTGGAGGCCGTCTCTCCGACTGCACCAGCTCCGGAGCTCGACGCATCTGTCGGGCCTCGGCTATTCGACAAGTCGCTGCTGCCAGCGTGCCTCGACGCCCCTACTCGGATTCCACCTCGTCGCCCTCGTCGACGTCCGACACGGCAGCATCCACCTCCGGTGCCGTGGCCGACTCCCCCGCTGCCCCTGAACATGCCATCCGCATCCGCAAGATCCTCTACGGTGCTGCTCAACCCGTTCCGCAGCCCAAGCCTGCCGCTGAGAGTCCATCGTCCGAGATGCCCCCGCGCGCCAGGAAGGCGACCAAGAACAGCAAGAAGAGCAAGAAGGGCAGTGCTGAGAAGCCCACTGCTAAGAAGCCGCTGCCGGATTTGCTCCGAGACCACTTTCCGAAGAAGGACACCGTCACGGTCGAGGCCCTGTCGCAGACGGAGCAGATCCTCGAGACACGACCGAACCTCTGGCTCCGCGACGTCTGCGCCTGCGAGAAGTGCATCGACCCCCACTCCGGCCAGAAGAGCTTCGCCACGACCGAGCTCCCCTTCCTCCCCGAGGTCAAGAGCGTCGAGCGCGGCGACGACGGCTCCCTGACCGTCGTGTGGGCCAACGACCCCCCCAGCGGGGGCCAGGACCACACCTCCGTCTACCCGCCCACGGTCGAGGACGGCTTCAAGAAGATCCTGCGCCGCGACCTCTGGGACCGCGACACCTTCTACGCCGACCGCGACGAGAAGCTCCGCGTCTCGTACGCCGACTGGGTCGCCGGCGGCAGCGAGTTCTGGGCCGCCATGGCCGCGCTGTCCAGCAGGGGCATCGTCTTCGTCCACGACGTGCCGCAGGGCGACGAGACGGCCGTCGAGCGCATTGGCGAGATGATCGGCCCCCTTCAGGAGACCTTCTACGGCCGCACCTGGGACGTCATCTCCAAGCCCCGGGCCGAGAACGTCGCCTACACCAACCAGTTCCTCGGCCTGCACCAGGACCTGCTCTACTACCCGGACCCGCCGCGCGTCCAGCTGCTGCACTGCCTCGCCAACGAGTGCGACGGCGGCGAGTCGCTCTTCTCCGACGGCGTCTTCGCCGCCACCACCATCGCCGACCGCCGCTGGGCCACCTTCCAGACCTTGCTCGCGTACCCGACCGCCTACCACTACGACAAGAACGGCAACGTCTACTACGCCGAGCGGCCCGTCGTCGCCGCCAGGCCCGGGAACGCGCCCCCGGCCAACCTCGTCGACAACGTCTGGTGGTCGCCGCCCTTCCAGGCCCCCTTCCCCATCGACAGCCGCCGCATGGCCAACTGGTACCTGGCCGCCAAGCAGTTCCAGCTCGAGCTCGAGCGGCCCAGCAACGTGGTCGAGCACAAGCTCGCCGCCGGCGAGTGCGTCGTCTTCGACAACTGGCGCGTGCTGCACGGCCGGCGGCAGTTCGAGGCCGGCGTCGGCAGGCGCCACCTCAAGGGCACCTACGTCGACAACGCCACCTTCCGCGGGCGGTTCGACGACATGCCCGCGCACCTCGCGGCGGAGCACGGGCTGTGGACGGACCGGCTGACGGAGAACAAGGAGAACAGGCGGGCCGTGCGGCGCGGGGCGCCGAGGAGGAACGTCTCGGCGTATCATGAGGAGGTGGCGCCGAGGGCGGCGAATGAATTGTTGACGCGGGAGAGTATGGGCAAACTTTCGCCGAAGAAGGCCGAGGAATGTGTGCAGTACCTTCTCACGGGGAAGGCCCCTGCGGAAGAACCGGGCGCAGCGGAGGGCACAGCGGAGGGCACAGCGGAGGGCGCAGCGGACAGCACCGCGGAAGAGCTGCCAGCCTCATCATAACACTTAAAAAATGTGACACAGGTTTCTGGTATTCGACTCAGGTTTTCACTGCCTTGATCAAGTAAAGGACAAGCCAGCCCCCTTTCGCCGCAACGTAGCAAGCTTGAATCATCCCGGAAACCCCCCGCGCGCCATCTTCCTCGCCCTCTGGTCCCTTCGGTTATGGTTCGCCCTCGACCCCTTACTAGCCTCCTTCCTCCGCCTCGCCGCCTCCGTGTCCTTGTCCCCGGTCGGACCGGCCACGTTCCCTCTCCCTCTACCCCTGCCTCCCCTCCCCACACCCCTCCCTCTGCCCGCACCACCACCCCTCCCTCCCGGTCCACTGCTCTCCCCCTCGTCGCTCTCCTCCCCGCCCGCCCGCCAAGCAGTGGACACCACCTCCCTCTGCCCACCACCGCCAACACCCTCCCCATACCGCCTCTCCAACCTCCTCCTCGCCCCCGGATCCCGCTCCAGCACAACCGCCCACCCCTCGACAGCCTCGTCCGTCATGCCCGTCTCCTCCCTCAGCGCCCTCCTCCTCTCCCCGCGCCGCGTCGCGGCTTCCCGCCCGAACACCCCCCTGTCTCCGACGTAAGCGCGGTACAGCGCCTCCTCCACGCTGTCACTAATCGCCACGTCCTCTACCGTGGCGGAGTCCAGCACAGCGCCGCCGACGTCGGCCGCGTCGTACGTGTCGTCGCGCTCGTCGTCGTCGCTGTCGAAGGCGGCCAGGGCGGCGAGGACGGAGGCCTTCGCTGGCCGAGACGAGGTGTCCGCCAGCAGCGCGTCGGCGGTGGCGCCCGCGTGCCGCTTGCCGACGTGCAGGCGCGCCGTGCCGAGGCGGAGCGAGGCGATGTCGTCCTCTTCGTCGTGGATGTTGCTGCGGGTTGGGAGCTGCGGCGGGGTGGGGCGCGGGGAGAGGTGGTGGTGGTGGTGTTCTTGTGTTGACGAGGTTGAGCTAGACACAGAAATGTTAGTATATAGGGAAGGAAAATTTGGTGACGGGGGAGTCGGGCGGGCGTACAGTTGCTCCCCGCGGTCGGCGGACCGGAGGTGGGGCGGCAGCGAGTCGTCCAGCAGGTGCGCGACGACTTGCTCCGGGTCGTCACCGTACTCGTCCAGCAGCCTCGCGACGAACCCGGACCCGAGCTCCGGGAATAGGTCCTGCACCTGCGTGATCTGGCTCATGCGGTGCACGTGGATGTCCTGCCGCGCCATGGCCTGCTGCTGGTCCGTCATGCGAGCCTTGCCTTTATCTACCTTGCGCCGGACGAAACGCTTCGGTCTCGGCATGCCGCCGCCGCCGCCGGCTTTACGGAAGGAGGCCAGGTCCTTGAGTACCGACCGCGCGCGCGACGTGGCCGTCCCGGTCGACTCGAGCCTGTGCTCGACGTGCTGCAGAAAGGGCGTGGCGGTCACGAGCTCGGCGACCAGGGAGTCCTCCGCGCTCGTGGGGCCGGCGCGGTGCGACTCGGCGGCAGCCTTGAGCGAGTACATCTGGTCGGTGAGCAGGGAGAACTTGGGGGTCTCGCCCTCGACCAGCCCCACGAGGCTGAGGTAGGCGGTGGCGACGATCACTTTCCGCAGCGGCGGGTTCATAATCCGGTAGCAGGCGACCAGGCCGTCGAGGAAGTCGCTGCCGGCGAGGAAGAAGGCCGCGACGTGCGGCGACGAGTGGACGAGCGGGTTGACCCGCCGCAGCCGGTCCTCCACCGCCCCGAGGTCCCCGGCGAGCCCGGCATCCAGGTTTCGCGTGAGGAACTTCTTCAGGCCCGCGAGCGAGGCGTCTAGGAGCGCCAGGGCGGGTTTGGGGAGGGAGCCGAGCAGGGAGGCGGCGCGCTTCTTGCCGTAGACCTTGCTGAGGTCGGCGAGGAAGTCCCACTGCGCCAGGCCGCTGGGCGGCGCGGGAGAGTGGAGCAGCTTGGCGGCCAGGAGGAACGCGTCCTTCAGCAGCGTCCTGGCGCGCTCGGACGGGCCCAGTGTGGTGCTTGCCCCTCCGGCGGCGGTCTCTCTCATGAATGTGACGAGGAAGGCCGAGAGTGACTCGTCCTTTATCGAGACGCTCGGGTCGGAAAGAGAGAGGTGGGCCTCCGCCAGCGACACCCAGGCATCAAGACATGCTGCCCATTCGTCGGGCACAAGCTGAGCGCGGAGCTGTGACGAGGGAAACGGCGCAAAGGGGGGTAGCGAGGTGGCCATGGTGGTGGATGACATGTAGATGTGGCCTGTTACTGGGCTCCAAGTGCTTCAAAGAAATGCCCAGAAATTCAAGACTCCCCGGTGGAAGAAATAGAAGAAATTAAAAGGCAGCTCACCCAGACCAGCTGTCATCTCAATCTTGAATTCTTGGGTTGTGAGTGAAGCTGAGTTGATAACAAAAGTGAAGTAGACAGCGTCGAGGACTCTTAAGAAGGCCGAGTCCACAAAGGGCATTATGATTATGGCAGTGACGTCCCTGGCCGGATGAATCATCCAGGGCCCTTATGTACCTAGGTACTTACAACCCTACATTAGCCACAGCTCCACTCAACACCAGCCACATCTTGCTGCCGGGCTGAACTGTGGCGCAGGACGTGGAAAAATACCCCAGCCCTAACCCGCCTTATCGAAAAAAGGTGCCCCCACGAGAAAAAAAAGTCCGTGATCGCGACTTCGAACCTTCCTACATCCAGTCAGTCAGTCAATACTCACCTTCATCACTTAGCCGAACAAACCGTTCAAGTCTTGAGGGTGCCCCTAGTCAATTCTAAAGCCAGACTCCGAAAACACCCAACTACCGTCAACATGTCGTACAACAAGCCCGAGAAGGACTTTGGCGAGGCCCCCGTACGTTCCCTCTGTCCATCAACTGTCGCATCGACGACGACACAATCCGAGACATAAACACGTAGTTCTAACTCGAGGCTTCCACAGAAAACCCACAAGATCCGCATCACCCTCACCTCCCGCAAGGTCCAGGCCCTCGAGAAGGTGTGCCGCGAGCTGATCGACCGCGCCAAGAGCAAGGAGCTGCGCGTCAAGGGCCCCGTCCGCCTGCCCAGCCGTACCCTCCAGATCACCACCCGCAAGACCCCCAACGGCGAGGGTTCCAAGACCTGGGACCGCTTCGAGATGCGCATCCACAAGCGCCTCATCGAGTGAGTTCCCCTTACCCCTCCTGTATCTTGCTGTTTGATGAGGAGGTTACTGACAATGACTGCGAATAGCCTGAACGCCCCCACCGAGATTGTCAAGCAGATCATTGTCAACATCGAGGCCGGCGTCGAGGTCGAGGTCACCATTGCTGCTTAAGTGCAGTCGTGGTTAGGAAATGGGTTAGTGGCAGGTGGTCGGTTGGGTTGATACCCGGATATCATCCCGTGGCTGTTGTGCTACGACATGTTTCGACGAAGGAGTCCATGGTCAAGTAGGGACCAGATTACCAGATCTGTCTCTGTCTCGACCCGAATCGGCCGTAATGGCCGGTTTAGAGACGTTGGTGGTCAGTCTTAGTTTCGTCTCTCGCAGATAGACGAACTGTTACGGATTTCCAGCTGCCTTGCCTTTTTGAGTTTCTTTTGCGCAGAAGTGATATTGTGTTCTCATTCTGTCCGTAGCATTTGTGAACCTACACTCGCCTGTAGTCGTACCCATCTGACGTGACGCCATGCTCTCCCACAGCAGCATCTATCCTTAACAGCAGCCTTGATGATCCCACCATATCCTGACAGCCATGTCACCCTGAATCCATAATCAACACGAATCCAACAATCTCACAAGAAACGCCGCCAATGCAATGCCATTGGTACCACCTCTGTACCCTAGAAATCCCAAGTACACCACTCCCTCCTCGGCGGAACCTCAGGCATGACCCCGTCCGCGAACCGCCCCTGCTGCAGGAACGTCCTCCAGCTGTCCTGCACCTCCGGCCTCTCGTAAACGCTCCTGTCCCTCGCCTCCGTGTCGGCCGTGAACCCCGGCGGGCCCTCGGGGAACCACACCTTGGCCAGCGACCCGTCGGGCTGCCGGACCATGGGCACAGGCTTCCTCCCGTCGGCTGCTCCCGGTGGGCCGAGGGCGGCGCCGGGCGGCAGCTGGTACGTCACCGCCCGGCCCTTGAACATGGTCAGCTCGCCCTGCGGACCGCGCGAGGAGTAGGCTTCTATGGGCGGGTGTTTTTTGCTGGCGTCGGGGGGGTAGGGGTCGGAGCGCTCCCCGCTGGGAGCTGTGGGTGCGGCTGCGGGTGCGGATGCGGAGCCGGTGGGTTGTGTGCCGAAGGGGGTGGTCGTCGAGCCGAAGGGGTTGGATGCTGCTGCTGCTGCTGCTGCTGCTGCTGGTTTCGGAGCGCCGAAGGGGTGTGCGACGGCGGCTGGAGTAGAGGAGGAAGTGTCCATGGCGTTGCTGGCTGCTGGTGGCGCGGAGCCGAAGGGATTGGCTTGTGCCGGCTGCTGTGGCTGGCCAAAGGGGCTTGCTTGGGCGGTCTGCTGCTGACCAAATGGGCTTGGCTGGGCTGGCTGCTGCTGCTGGCCGAAGGGGTTGGCGGCCGGTTGAGCGGCAGCTGCTTGGCCGAACGGGCTGGCAGTCTGCTGTTGTTGGGACCCCGCGCCAAAGGGGCTCTGGCCCGCCGGCTGTTGCGCTGCCGTGCTGGCAAATGGACTCGCGCCCGAACCTCCAGCCGGAGCACCCCACGGGTTGGGCTTCTGACCCAACACCGGAGCCTGGCCGAAAGCGGTCCCTGGTTGTGATGGCTGTCCGAACGCCGGTGTCCTGGACGGCTGGCCGAAGGCGGATGCCGTCGTTGGCTGTGACGGCTGTCCGAATGCCGGTGTGCTCGTCGGCTGGCCGAAGGCGGGTGCCGCAGCTGGTTGGGCCGCCTGCCCAAATGCAGGCGCGCCAAAGGGACTCGGTTTGGCGCCCAGGGCTGACGACTGTCCGAACGCGCTCGCTGGCTGTGATGGTTGACCAAACGCCGGGGTCGCGGCTGGCTTAGCGGGCTGTCCGAACGCGGGAGCGCCGAAAGCACTCGGCTTCTGACCCAGGGCGGACGGCTGTCCGAAGCCGCCGGCGGAAGGCTGCGAAGAAGCGCCGAACGGGTTTGCTGCCTGGCTAGGCGCCCCGAAGGCAGTTGCTGGTGCTCCGAATGCAGTCGTCGCCTGTCCTCCTCCTCCAAAGGCCGGGTTCCGCGGCTTTCCGACCGCAAACTCGCCCGTCGTGCCGCCTGGTCTTGTCGCCTGCTGACATACGTCTCGCCTGTTGGGATGCTTGTTGCCGGCATCCACGATGAACTGTATTGCGCCGTCGAGGTTGCCGAGGGCGGTCTGTATCTGCTGCAGGGCGTTCTGGTTCAAGGCGTCGATCTCGTTTATCTGATGCATGTCAGCCTTGAGCATGTTGTCTCGCCATGAATGCTGCTCACAGCCCCCTGCGGATTGCCCGCCATCAAGCCCTGCAGGTAGTGAAGTCTTATCTCCTCGGGACTCTGCTCGCGCGGGTAGCCGCCGAATAGTTGCTCGGGCGCGTCCCTGCCGGGACCGTAGGCAGAGAGGATCCATTGCGGTCGTTCCTCGGCGAGGTCGCGTTGTATCGCATCCTTGCTGAGGTGGTATGGGTGCTCTGGAAGTGAGAGTCAGCGGTGAGACGAACGAGAAGCTCGTATGAGGCCACCGTTATTACCTTGCTGGGCGCCCATGGTGCTCGACGTCCCGCCAGTCAAGGCGCCGAAGCGGTTCGCGCTTTGTGGTTGGCGATTGGCACCGGGATGCTCAAAGCGGCAAGAATCTGGAGTTGGAAGTATCAGTCTCAGTGCAGGACTTGAAGGCAGGAAGTGACAGTCTCAGTACGGGTATCGCAAGGCAGAAGGTACGATTTTGCATTGTCGATGGTTTTGGTGAAGGGGGTGTTGGATCGACGTACCTCCAAATTTGCAGTAGCCCTGCTGGAAGAACCGGCAGATAGCCATTGCAGCCTTGCACTCTTGTTATCACAGTGCGGGTAGCCTTGTGTGTTATGATCGCTGGACATGGCAGGAGCCTCGGGACGCTTTCGCATCCAGATACATTCAACTTTGGCAGGTGCAGCCTTTCAGCCTTGTCGCGCTAGTGTCCCACCAAGTGGCACAGACCGCACCTTAACTCAAAGTGGGGCGACTTGGGGATACAGGGTTAGGGTTACCGACCAAATCATCTCCGGCTGGGAAAGTTGCGATCATAACAGGGTTAGGGTTTGCAAGTAGTGATAGGACATTCCTGCCTGCAGTTGGCGAGATTCACCAATACATATTTAGGTAGTGTAGGAGTCGCTGGACTACAGCTGCAGCTGAACTTGGGGATCAGTCCCTTCTACCTCTGCACACTCTCCAGCCGCTGCCGTGTTATCCACAACCGCCTGCCTATTTTGTATGACCACCTGACGCACCTTCACCGGGCTCTGGGAAGGTATGCGGGTGCGATTAGCCGCTGTGCTCACATGTCTGGACCAGACACCCAGCCCCTTTATCCGTCCTCGGAATCCATCTGTATTGACGTTTCTCGTCAGGCGATAAGAGACCTGCCACCCGTGCCTGCAGCCTGCGTGTTGCTGCCCTTCGCGCAGTTGATCTTCCAAGACTCGGCGCCAACTTCAGACTTGAACATCGCGAACACCGAAGTCATGGCAAAAGGCTGCACGCCATTCGACAGTTGGAAGGCCGGAACCGATCCGCGGCCAAGGATGTTCGACCTAGGGGGGCTTGGGTGGGTGGCAGCGTCGTATCGCTGAATATGCGCCTCGAACCAACTGCATAAAACACCATCGCAAGCCTCACGCCAGTACGAAATGGGGGTGGCAGGGTGATGGGAATCTCGATCGCACTCTCCCGCTTACCCGGGGGCCGCGGGGCTTAAGTACTCTCTCCTCAGCTCCTCTTCACTCACCACGAGGATGGAGATCAAGCTGGGCACGATAAGCTCGGAGTCTTGCGAATATGCCTTCTCCTGTCCTCGACTTGATTCAAGGCTGGCTAGCCATTGAAGGGGACGACCCGTTTGGCAAAGAGATCCACCGGTGTCTTGGTCTCGCGAAGGGATCCAAAGTGCGTCAATGTGGAAGTACCGCATCGCACAAGACCGACCTCGCTGTCGCGAACTACCTCATGTCAGGATTCGCTCTCCGGGACGAAATACCCCAGCATGATTTGTTCTTCTTCCATCGAGATATCGAGACCTTCCTCAAGCATAGTCATTGCGGGTGGCACGCAAACGAGGCCCTGGCAAAGTTCGAGGCTTGGAAACAGACACAATACTCGGTACCTCCGAGCCCTCCGAGCCCTCGGCAGCCTCAGGTGGACTCGGCCGCCCACAGCAGTGCTGCGGTGTCTCGATCCAGGGCCAACGCGCCTGTGGTGCAATCTACATCGGCCACACCGAGGCCTCCCGGCTCGTTCCCAACGGATGCGCACGATGAGCAGGACTCGCAGCAGATATCACCCTCAGGCACAGTCTCCACAGTATCCCCAGGCGTGCAAAATGAATTCAGATTCAGCAGGGTCAGTCTCGCTCAGACGGATGCCACGACACCAGGTTCACTGCTATCTGGCGCAAGTCCCAGCTCCGCCGATCCAAGCCGCTCTCCTTTCCAGGATGCCAGATGCCCGCCTGAAACCCCGACCCGGGCTCCGCGCCACGTGAAGACCCCGATAATCGACCTGACCGTCCCTAGCCCATCAGAGCTAGCCGACTCCTTCGGTCAACTGAACCTCGGAGAGCAGAAGAAGACCTCCAGTCCTGGGCCTCTCGGCTTCACCCGTCCGAGCAAGGCCAGGACCTCATCCATCGACCTCACTGCTCCTAGCCCATCAGACTTGGCCGACTCTTTAGCCCAACTACACCTCTCACAGCCAAAGATCCCGGGACCGGAGGTCCTCGGTACCCTCATCGCAGGGGCTCCCAAAACATTGCGTAGGAGGGTGAAAGATCTCAAGACGGCCCTCTTGTTGCCCCTCGATAAGCCCAAGGACATAGAGATAGGCAGGGTGTACGTGTTCGCGCACAAGAAGAATCCGCGCATTCTCAAGATCGGGTATACCAAATATGACAGCGATATTCGGCGGGAACAATCTGGGAACCACGTCAAGGGCATCACTACTGTACCTTTCGAGAGCAAGGAGAACTTCCTTGGAGCGCACAGGGTCGAGAAAATTGTGCACCGCCAGTTGGACGAACACAAGATAAACTTTCTCTGTAAGGTGGAGAAGTGCCGGACGAAAAGGCATAGGGAATGGTTCGAGCACGACGTAAACAAGGCCACGACCCTATTGAACCAATGGACGGAATTCGTTCAGATGGCATACGACCTCGAGGGCAAAATCACCCAAGTAGCACGGCACCTGGTCGAAGGAATGGTACACGACTTGGAGCCGAACGTCCCGGAGCTGCTGAGATGTCTATCAATCGCCCGTCCTGTCAAGGCAGTCCACGTCAAAGTGCGCAGACCGGTCCTCGTCCGAAAAACAGCCAGAGTAGCCGCGTTCGTGGGCAGCGGAACGGGGAAACGCGTCAAGTTCCTGTTCAGGAGCAAAGATGATGTCTTCACCGCCGAGCCGGACTCGTCGTCCCGCTGCTCCGACAACAACATGTCGCAGAGTGAAGCTCCGGACCCCGGCGCAGCTCCAGCAGCCATTCAACCATACGCGCGGCGTAGTATCTGGAAGGACAAGGCACAGTCGACTCGGCATTTCTTCAGCAGTCTGAAACGGGCGGCGCACGTCCATCCACGTCCGGGGGCCAGTCGACAACCGGCTTCGAACAATGACAATGGCACAGGGAAAGAGGTCCAAAGGACGTCCACGAGTACTTTGCCACAGCTCGAGTCCGAGTTGCGGGTAGTTGAGGACATAATGGAACAAAGGAAACCCCAGCGGCTAGAAGTGAGGACGAGCATATCGTCGTGGGTATCCAATCCTTCGTGAGAAATGCTTAATGTCAGTATATTGAATCTTGGAGCTATGCTCTCTCCTCGTGGTATTCACTGCTAACTGGTGTAGGACTGCACGTGGTGCATGAAAGGATTATCATTCCCCGTCACGTATCGAATATGGGTTCTTGGGCGCAAGACTTCTTGACGACGACAAGTCTGCCTCCGGGTGTCATGGATTTGTACGATCTGCCAAGAGATGCAGATTTTATGGATGTCGCCTCCAGGCGACCAATAACGGCTATTTATACGAGTACATTTGTCATTATTCTCTCAATTGCTCTCAACTTTACAGCTTTGGGTGTCTATCATACATGCTACTATGTCTCGCCCAGCACAAAGCCTTGTCGTTTTGAGTTATTTTGGAACGGCTTGATGACTCCCTCAGGCAATCGGGTTTCCGAGATGTCTGGCATCTTCCGAGATATAATCAATTCTTCCTCCCCTGATGCCGAGGTGAGGATCCTCATAATCGACGGCGAGTAAGCGAACGGGAAGACATCGCCAGTTGGGAAACAATAAGTAATCGTGGTGGCGCTTTCGTCTCGGTTATCATGGGACTTCTTCCTATGGTAATTATATCGCTGAGATCACTGGATCAATATAGAGCGAGAGTGAGAATCGTGAACCCAAGGCCAGGGTGAGCGGTGAGCGGTGAGCGGTGAGATACGCGGACAACCCACTGTCAGCTCGAAGGAGACATGGTGCCTTGTGTCTATGGATACGCAAATGCATACCTACCTTACACAATATATACGTCCTCCCAGATCTGGCACATGGGCGAAACAAAAGGCGCCAAGCCCTGGGAATCTCAGCCGATGACCCGGCCGGAAGAGATGCCGTATCAGGCAAGGACCGCAGCGTATCCGGCCACAGACGGCCCAGGGACTGTACTGCGTATCGCAGTAAAGCGTGGCAGGGGGGGTGGTAATCATTCCGCCCCCACATCGTGCCGAAGCGGAATTCGCCCTTCGAGGTTGATTCTCCAATCCCGAACCGATAAGACGCGAGTACGCGAGCCTTTGCCGTATCACACAGTGACCACAGCACCTCATGATCAACCACAATCCGTTATCTCCGGCGCTCCACGAACCGGTACCGGGTAGCCAGCCGTCTCCAAATTCCATACAGCGGTCTGGTATTGCATACTGCGTAGTACAGTAGGGCCTGGACAGCTCCACCACACTACAACCCAACAAAGCTGCCACAACTCGAAATGGTTTGGCAGACAAGGGCAGACCCTTTATATCCATCTAAACCCGCCCTAGTGCCAATCACCATCCGCTACCACGGCCCATGGGTTGGTCCGGCAATCTTCGAGCCGGGTTGCCGGGGTAAGGAGTCATTGGAGCGGGCGGTGGTGTGCGAACCGCGGAGGGGGGTTCGCGAGCGGGATTCTTCATGCCAAAGTAGAAAGAGATTGACACTGCCAGACCGTCTGTTCCTGCTTTGTAATTGTATTCGGCTGTGGTCGCTGGTAGGGGCGTATTTTCCTGTCCGTCATACCATCATGCACGAGGTCCGACCTGTCGTTGGAATAAGAGTGACCACCAGCCAAGCCAGCAGCCACCTCTTGGCTCTGATCTAGTCTTCTAGCTTCACCGTCTTGCGGCTCCAAATGTCAAGTTGAAAGCTATAGCTTAGCTCTTGTCTCTAGCCCTAGCTCCGGTCTTCCTCACCGCATCTCCCCCGCTGGTCCTGCAAGCACTGGATCCGGGTCCGAGAGAGACACACAGACACACACACAAACACACAGAGGGAGAGAGAGAGAGAGAGAGACAGAGAGTAAGTATCGGACACTCTACTCCACTGGAGTCAGACCACCACCATCATCATCATACCAGGAGCACCGTCCCTCTCAAACCATGGGTGAGCCCAAGGAAACAGAGGCACCGCCCCTCTCCCGGGATGAAACACCCTCCTCGGCCTCGACCGTCTCCTCCTCCCCGGACCTGGACCCGATAGCCATAGAAAAGACCCAGTCGCCCTCCTCCAGGCATCGGCAGCGTGCGGACTCCGACCCTCTCTCTCCCCTGGAGGACGCCCTCGCCTCCCCGGACCAGGAGACGCCCTACGAGCGCCTGGCGCGGCAGCAGTCCGCCGTCTCCAGCCACCACACCACCACTCATCGACCCCTCTCGCGCGCCCAGACGGGAACCACCAGCATCGCCTCGCGCCCGCCGGACTTCGAGGTCGTCTTCGGCGACGGGCCGGACGACGCCCGCAACCCGCGCACCTGGCCGCTGTGGCAGCGCGCCTGGATCATTTTTTGTGTTAGCTTCAGCACCTGGGTCGTCGTGCTGTACAGCACCAGCTACACGGCCAGCATTCCCGGGCTGATGATCGAGTACGACGTGTCCAACGAGAGCGTCGTCACCCTGGGCGTCACGACGTATCTCCTCGGCCTGGCGGTGGGGAGCCTCGTCGTGGCGCCCATGAGCGAGTTGTACGGGAGGAGGCCCGTGTACCTGATCTGCCTGGTGTGTTTTTGTTTGCTGGTCCTGCCGACGGCGCTGGCGACGAGCCTTGCGGAGATTCTGGTCGTGCGGTTCTTCGGGTAAGCAGCACTGTCTGTTCCTATATGTGTGATATCAAGGTACACCACAGCTGACAGTCCGCAGGGCCGTGTTCGGCGCCGCAATGGTGTCCAACAGCCCCGGCACCATCGTCGACATCTCCAACGAGGAGTACCGCGCGCTGTGCATGTCGCTGTGGTCCATCGCGCCGCTCAACGGGCCCGTTACTGGTCCACTGATCGGAGGATTCGTCTATCAGTACCTCGGCTGGCGCTGGGACAACTGGCTGGTGATGATCCTCGCGGGCGTCGCCTTCCTGCTCATGGCGACCTGCCGCGAGACGTACGCGCCCGCCATCCTGCAGCAGGCGGCCGCGAAGCGCCGGAAGGAGCTCGACGACGAGCGCTGGTGGTCGCGCTACGACCAGCGCATATCGACCTTTGAGCTGGTCAAGCTCAACCTGAGCCGGCCGTTCATACTGAGTCTGACGGAGCCGATCTTGTGGTTTTTCAACATCTGGTGAATTCCCCACCAACCAACCCCTTTCTTCCCCCCTCCCCCAAAACATTGCGACGAGCAGTCCTAACAGTGTACCAGGATATCCCTAATCTACGGCATCCTCTACCTCTGCTTCGTAGCCTACCCCATCGTCTTCTCCCAGCACCGCGGCTGGTCCCCCGGCATATCCGGGCTAGCCTTCGTCGGCATAGGCGTGGGCACCATGCTCGCCATCCTCGCCGAGCCGCTCTGGCGGCGCCTCATCAACGCCCAGCCCAAGGACCCCCTCACCGGCAGGGCAAAGCCCGAGTCCACGGCGCTGATCATGTGCGTCGGCGCCGTGCTCACGCCCGTGGGGCAACTCGTCTTCGCGTGGACCTGCCTGCCCACGACGATCCACTGGGCCGTGCCCATCGCGTTCGGAATCCCGTTCGGTATGGGTAACACGCTTAGCTTTATCTACGGGACTAACTACCTGGCGGGCGCGTACGGCATCCATGCCGCGTCCGCGCTGGCGGGGAACGCCGTGATGCGGAGCTTCTTCGGCGGCACGCTGCCGCTGGCCGGACCGACGATGTATGCGAGGCTCACGCCGCAGTGGGCGGGGACGTTGCTGGGGCTGCTCGAGGTGGCGCTTATCCCGATCCCGTTCGTGTTTTACCGGTACGGCGAGCGGATAAGGGGCAAGAGCAGGGTTATACGGCAGATGAGGGAGGACGCGGAGCGGAACGAGAGTAAGAGGGCGAGGCAGGAGGCCAAGAGGCAGAGGGACGCGGCGCGCGCGGCGGATGGGAAGCGCGAGGATGCGGTTGTGGTCGCCGATGTTGCTGCCCCCGCGACTTTGGAGGAGGAGAGTGATGGCAGCAGAGCGAGGACGGAGGGCGATGTGGAGAAGCATGCGATGGAAAAGGATACCAGGGCTTGAGGGACCGGACCAGGTGGCTCGGAGGGTTTCAACGGTGTGATAGAACTTGGCAGTGTCGAATCTTAGAATATATGGGACAACTGGGATACGTGTGGCGGCACATCTAGACGAAAATGAAATGATAGCAATAATATTATTTGATTGGGCATTTTCCGGGATTGTATGACTAGCAATACAGCCATTGATCTGGGGATTCGGAAGCAATAATAAGCTAACAGGTAAGGTAGTATGTTGCCAAGTCCCCGTCCTTGCTCGCTCTCTTCAAAGACGCAGGCTTGCAGACGCTGACACGACGACTGACAGTGCGCTGGCAAGAAAGAACAACGTCAGAACCGTAAACTGGACAGCAGTCCCCCCCACATCCATGTCCGTAGACCTAGCGGCTTGCTCGTACCGACAACGAGCGAGTGATTTTCTCTGACAAGAAAAAGACAACATTGTCTTGACCCTCACCCATGGCTGTCTGTGCCGATCCGAGGATGCTGTAAACTCCATGCGCGGCAGAACGATCGCCTGCCGTAACCGAAACAAATTGAGACTGGTCCATGCACCGTAAAACACATATCCGAACTCCGTCCAAACACCACCGTTACTGCCTTGAGTGCCACAAACAGCGGTGCGCGCCTGCTGCTGGTATCAACATGGAACACCGTAAAAGATACTGACTCCTTCGACCATCCAGTTTTCGGGACATAACAGATGCCGCTCGTGTGCCGGCAGAAAGGGAAGAGGGGTGCTGCAAAAAGGCGCGAGAGTACAGAACAACAACAGCGCCCATCACGAAGCGACGCCCGCAGCTGGACCCTGACCAAGCTGCAGCAAGCTGTACGGGCTGGTGCTCGGGCCCGTCTTAGAAGCGCTCTGCGCCATCTTCTCGCGCTCCGCCTTCTCCTTGTCGCGCTGCTCCTTCTCGAGCTTGGTGATCCGAGGTTTCCTAGTGACTGAACCACCACGGGAGCCAGGGCCGCCGCCGCGTCCGCGGCCGGTACCCTCGCCCCTCGTGCCTCCGCGGCCACCTCCACGGCTTCCTCGTCCGCCACCACGGCCGCGTCGTGCAGGAGCTTCGCTATGACATTGTTAGTAGGCTGCAATGTAAACAGGCAGAAAGGGTGGGGGACGGGCATACCCAGCAGGAGGCTTCTCAACCTCGGGAATCAGCGGACCGCTGTACACAAAGAAGCCATCACGGCTGGCAGCCGCCTGCTCCTCCCACAGGAGCTCCGAGTCGTCCACAAAGTCGTCGTCCTTGTCGTATTCATCCTCCTTGCTGGTGCGCTTCTTGCGCACGGGTTTGGCGGGCGCACCTTCGGCCCCGCTGGTTCCGGCGGTGGCGCCAGCGACCACGCCTTCCATCTCGTCGCCGCTCTTCTCGGCATCGGACTGCAAATCGACCGACATCTCATCGCCGGATTCGCGGCCACTACCCTGCTTCTCCAGCGCGGCACTGGCCGCGGCGATGCGAGCCTTGCGGTCGCGGTGGGCGGCGAGGCGGGGGTGCAGCGCGTCCCAGCCGTAGCGCTCCTCGGCCATGCGCATAAAGTTCACCACCTTGTTGCTCTCTCCGTTCAGCGGGATGTGCAGGACGATACTCGGGGCTTGGTTCTCCTCGCCGGGATTGGCTTTGCCAAAGTCCAGGATCGAACGCCCTTTGTCAGAAGGCAGTGGCGGAAGGGCGTCCTTGACGCCGGCCATATTGGGCGAAGACGAAGAACTGCTGGCCTTGTGCTTCTCGCGGTCCTGCTGAGCGACAGCTGCCACCTTCTTGCTCTGGGGCGGGGCAGCACTCGTTGACAGCACTTTGGCTGACGCGGGGACGGAGCTCATAGAGGTAAAACTGTTCAGCGGAGCTTCCGCGGGTTTGGCCTGGGATGCCGCAGGTTTGGTCTGGGACGCCGCAGGTTTGGTCTGAGACGGTGCCGCTGGTGGTGGCGGCGCTCTCTTGACTTCCACGATCGAAGGCTTAGCTGGCTTGGCGAGAGGCTGCTGCTGCGTATTCCGCGCAGGCTGCGATGGCGAAGGGGGCATCGAATTCGTCTCGTGGAAGCGTGGTGGCATGCTGGCATTGCTGTTGACAGTGGTGTTGCCGTATGGATGCTGAGATTGCACCGGCGAGACTACGCGCGGCGCCGATGGGCTGGGATCCACAAGGCTGGCAATCGAGGGCGAGGCGCTGGCACGGTTGACGATGTGGGCGGACGATGTGGGAGCACGTGGTGAGCCGAGCGGACCGGTGCCGTAGGGGTCCCGGGAGATCATGGTCTCGCGGACCGGGTCATAGTTTCCGCGGACGGGGTCGAAAATCTGTCTGGTCGGTGGAGGCGGGGGAGGCTGTGAGACGACAGATGACGGTCGTGGGGCCTGTGGCGGCTCGTCGTCGTTGAGGATGCTGAGCATGGATCCAGGCATGCCCTCGCGCTTCGGCATCTTCAGGCCGTAGCTCTGCTGCTGCTCAGCACTGGTGGATGCAGTGACAGTAGGCGCCGGACGTGGGTCCAAGTCCATCCGCATAGACGCTAACTCGGTCAGCTTTGGCTGACGGCTCGGACCGGATGCGGCACCTAGGAAGGGCCGATTTTCCTGAGCCGGCTCCTCAGTGGCATCAGCTGCCGCAGCCTTCCTCTTCTTCTGGTTGGGGGGAGCTGGGGGAGCGTTATCGTCCTTCGGCTTCCTAGGCCGACGACGTTTAATCTCCTGGACGGTGCCATCGGGCGCCAGCTTCGGCTCCTTGGGTTTGACCGAAGAGCCCGGTTTCCGGCCGGGCTTCTTCCGAGGAAGGCCGGCTGCGGTCAGCTGCACGGAGGGTGCGGCAGGGGGGGGCTGTTGTCCCGGTAAGACGCCGAACCTGGCAGCCGAGCCTGGGTCGACGACTATCTCGTCCATCTCGATGTTGGCCCGACCTTGGCGGATGAACCTGGTGGGCGAGACTGGTTCTGATATCGCTGACGGAGGTGACGACAGCGACGTGGGCGAAGAGCTACCTCGGGCGGCAGCGTCCATAATGCTGGATTTCCCGAGTGTGCACTCTCTGTTGCAGATCTCCAAGCAGGTGCGTGAGGAGCGTGAGGATGGAAATGATGGAATCGTGTCTCAAAAAGAAACTCCAGCAAACTCCGAGCTACCTATGACCGAGCAGGTGACATTTATTTAGCAAATTGCTTCAACAATATGCCCAAACTGGTACTGTAGTAAACGGTCTTTAATGGTTGGAAAAGGCCGACCAATGAGCATCCAGCGTTCAATTTGCGGCTGCCCGAAGTTTGGGTTTGCGTGGTCCGTGCGTGGAAACAGTGAGCTGGCTCCTTGGGAATATCCTCAACTCCAAGCCTTCAAATGGAAGCAGTCCCGGAGCCGGTAGACGATCAACGAGAGAAAAAGATCAAAAGACGACTGCGTCTTATAGGAAGCCGGTATCTGATTATCGGAATCAATTCAGTGAAATCTGATGCACCGATGCACAATAATATCGTGATAGTATTGACGTCGGCACTGAGGTGACGTGATAAAAAGAGGTCGCAGAACACTTGGATTCTGGTGGTTGTTGCGGTGAAGAGGAGGAGAGAAAAAGAAGAGGGAAATATTGCGGAGGTTTGGATGGGGCGACGGGGGGAGAGAGGGAGATCAAATTTGGGAGTCAAAGAGTCAAGAGTCAGATCGGAATGCGGATGGCACGCGGTCTTGGATAATTCAGAAAATCGGGACTGTGGCCAGTTGACCACCTTGGAATAGACTCAAACCAGGAGAACCTAAGCAAGCAGGTCCGGGCTGGGAATGGCAATGGGGACCACCGACCTTGGAGAGAGAGAGGGAGAGGGAGGGGATGGGGGGCAATGGGAACAGCAACACAAGGCAAAAGGTACCGAGCCAAGAAGAAGAAGAATGAATAAGGAACACCACCAAAAGCACAGATCCCAATGTGGAAGAACCACACTGACGGGCAGATGGGGCGGGGGGGATGAGCGTGCAAACAACACCACAGGACTCGGGAGCAAAGAAGCTAGAAGCCGGTCATCTGGCCACAGAAGGGGGTGATGGTGGCTTGTTGTCCGAGGCAAGACGAGAGACACCGGTGACAACGGGGCGCTGGCTGGGCCCAATTGATGGGATACCCGTGCATGGATTTAATGGAACAAAAGAAATGTCATAAAAAAAAGGTGACGAGTGACCATGAAGAAGGAGTGGATATGCAAAAAGCCACTTTAAGCCAGGTCTGCAGGTTCTCGCCAAGACAACAAGGTTTCGGGGCAAGGCTTTGCAGGGGCGACCCACGAGCCCCAGGAGCCGAAGAATTGCAAAAAGTTGGGGGGGGAAAAGATAAAATGGGTTTGATCAATGTGTGCATGGCTGGGAGCTTGAGTCCAGATCACTGCCTTAAATGGTTAGATGCAGCGTCTAGCCCGCGTGGCACTCAAGGGCCGCTGTGCCATTGGTTGCATGGCATTTCATGTAAAACAGAGCTGGGATTGAACCTCCCTGGTGGGGCTGACTGCATGGAACTATTGCGGAGCACTCCGCGGCAGACTAACCGCGCCCGATATAGCCTAGCGCTCAACGGGCCGCGATCTCCAACTGTTTCAACAGGCGCAGCACCGAAACTGGAATACCGCCAGGATACGCTACACCTTAACAAGATGCACAGAAGCTTCGACATGTGTAACTGCTAGAATAAGGCTCATCTGCGTCTTACATGTTCGGAGTGCCTAGATGGGTTGCTGATTATCAGAAACAAAGTAGTATTTCGATGATCAGAATGAACAACCTTGCCTCCTTGAGATAGGGCTGGATTACGTAAGGCAATGTTACCGAGCACCGAGCGCCGACTCGACAAGCTACTGACACGGGGATCGCGTCCAGGAGGGTAGGTCATATGACGAGGGCCACCTGTAATATTTTGGCGGAGCGGTCTCTTCAAGAAGGACAGGAAAGGGGGGGGATTCTCAAGCACAGTTTTGGGACAGACTTTTAATCAATTACTACTCTCTTTTTGCACATATTGTTCGATTCGCATTCTTCTGATCAGTCTAGCGCCCCTATCTGTATTTCTATACGACAAGCCGTTCACTCGCAATTACAGTTCAAACCCGAGTGCGCTAGAAAGACTTAGACGCAAGAATGAACTGAACCCTCCTCCCATTCTACTACCTCTCAACCTCCGCAACACTCCGTAGGGCAACCGGCTCGCCTGATCAGTCGCCAGATCTCTTGCTTGTTCGTTCGCGTTCAATGCTCGAGTAACGGTCGGTCAGGATCTCCAACTAGGCCCTTGGAACCAGCAAACTCCAAGGTAGCGACCTCAAATACCATTACAACTCTTCAGCCGGCTCCCCTCGCTCCGCAAGGCTCGCCTTGTCTTGGGTTGTTAGTTGTCCCGTTCTTACTACAATCCTCTAGGATTCTAAAGGTTAGTTCGGCACTAGTCGATCAATTACCGTATCAGGCAAGCATTTTCGTAGAGCAAGTACCCTCCCATACTAATTACTATATAGGAGTACTTCTACCTAGAATAACGTCGAAAACACCAGAAATGACAAGAAATCAACAATCACCAGTTCAATCGAGCACTTACCTACTTGCTCACGCACCTACTTTTGCACCTACTCTAGCACCTATCTACCCACCTACCTGCCTACCTACCCACCTACTGACATAGAGATCGCGTTTAAGCGCCTAGGTTATATGACGAAGAGCTACATGTAAATTTTGGCGGAGTAGCTTCCTCAAAAAGAACAAGAAGGAAGAACAAGATTCGTAGCTTAGTTTTAGAAGACACCTTTAATCAATCACTACTCTCTTTTTGTACATATTATTCGATTCGCATTCTTCTGATTAGTCTAGCGCTCCTATCTGTATTTCTATACGATAAGCCGTTTACTCGCAATTGCAGTTCAAATCCGAGTTCGCTAGAGAGACTTAGACGTAAGAATAGACTGAACCCCCCTCCTATTCTACTACCTCTCAACCTCCGCAACACTCCGCAGGGCAACCGGCCCGCCTGATCAGTCGCTAGATCTCTTGCTTGTTCGTTCGCGTTCAATGCTCGAGTGACGGACGGTCAGGATCTCCAACTGGGCCCTTGGAACTAGCAAACTCCAAGGTGGCGACCTCAAATACCATTACAACTCTTCAGCCGGCTCCCCTCGCTCCGCAAGGCTCGCCTTATCTTGGGTTGTTGGTTGTCCCGTTCTTACTGCGGAGAGGTCTCAATAACGCGAGCGCTCAAGGAGATGGGCTACAATCGGCAGATCCGGCGCAAAGTGCTGCGCAAGAGCGCTCGTATACGACGCCTCCGCTTGGAACTCTGCCATACGCTCTTGCGCCTTTTTCCCAATCCGGAAGACTGGCTCAATTACGCCGTGGCGTTCAGTGACGAGACCTGGGCAACGACCAACCCGATTTGGAAGGAGTGGCTCACAATACACAATATAGAGGATCCTGAAGACTGGGCTCTCATCCGTACTAAGGGCTATAGCTAGATGTTCTGGGCTTTGATTTGTGGCGAAGAGAAAGGCCCTTATTTTATATAGCAAAAGGAATATGAGAGAATCACAGCTGAAAAGTATTAACACTATATCCTTCCGCTTGTAGATCGTTAGATATACGACGAAGTTATGAGGCCGGGTGTGATCTTCCAGCACGATAACGCACCTGCCCACAGAGCTAATACTACCAAACAGATGCTCCAAGACCTCAATATTGAGGTCTTGAAGTGGCCGCCGTACAGCCCGGATCTCAACCCTATCGAGAACGTGTGGAAATATATGAAATCTTGGCTGGAGATGCACTACGATTTGCAATCGCTATCGCTGCAAGACATGGAAGCTGCAATTATTGCGGCCTACAGGGCTATTCCACGGGACTTTCTACGGAGCCTGGCATTAGGTATGGTATATAGGTTGAAGCAATGTATTGAGCGAGGAGGTGCCGAGACAGATTACTAGGAAGAGTAGTATCCTAGGGCAACTGGCAAGAAGTATATCTATATAGAAATTTGTATAGGAAAGTACTTCTCCACAGTTCTTTGCCTGATATGGCAATTGATCGACTAGCGCCGAACTAACCTTTAGAATCCTGGAGGATTGTAGCAAGGGCCGCCTCTGACAAGCGCGTCTCCCAAAGCCATCAACGCGTCAAAAACATGAACGTCGCTGCTTGAACCAAACCGTCTAAGGTCCCTTGGACAACATGGCCAAGAGAAAGTCAGCTGGCGAAGTTGCAGAGGAGCCGCCCCGGCGATCGACGCGCCAGAGAGCGTCAGCCGCCACAACGCCTACGCCCGCCAGTGCCAGTACCAAAAAGAAGCCTCCAAAGGGAAAGAGCGAACCTGCGGATGCAGACACCCCCACGAAAAAGACGAAAAATTCGGGTTCTGAGGCGACAGACAAGACAGTGAGTGCGGCCGTCATGTAGTATCTATCTGCTGCCGTAATGCCGAGAGGTCGTTAATAGACTCCCTCACCAGGAACCTCCCAAGAAAAGGCAACGGGCAAACAAGGATGATGCCAAGCCAGCTCAGGAGAACGCACAGGATGGAGAGGCCAAGGATGATGCTATCAGCACCGACAGCGGTAGCACCGACGA
This sequence comes from Coniochaeta sp. PK30-01, assembly GCA_023628855.1. Taxonomy (NCBI): domain Eukaryota; kingdom Fungi; phylum Ascomycota; class Sordariomycetes; order Coniochaetales; family Coniochaetaceae; genus Coniochaeta; species Coniochaeta sp. PK30-01. The sequence continues at coordinate 11,131 of JAMAJW010000120.1, read as the reverse complement.
CGGCAGGCAGTACTGGCTCATGAAAGCCGAGCCTGAAACTCGTCTCTCGGAGGGAGGAGTGGATTTGAAGTTCTCGATCGACGACCTCGCTGCAAAGGTACCTTGAGTTCCCCGGCTACGATCACGACTTAGGACGCGTATTAACTCTTGTAATAGACGAAGCCAGAACCCTGGGATGGTGAGACGGAGCATTTATCAAGTTGTAGGTATCCCCTGCTGACAAGACCTGCCAGGCATCCGCGCATACGCCGCCCGGAATAATCTCCGAGCCATGAAGAAGGGCGACCTGGCCTTCTTCTACCACTCCAATTGCAAGGAGCCGGGTGTCGTGGGGACAATGGAGATTGTCCAGGAGCATTCGCCAGACTGTAGGTCGCTGCCTCGACGTGTCTGTCGGACCGATGTACCGGTTGCTGATACTGACCATCTCGCAGTCACGGCTCACGATCCCAGTGCGCCGTACTTTGATCCCAAAGACAAGCCGTCGGACCCTAGATGGAGTGTCGTCCATGTAGAGTTCAGGAGCAAGTTCGACGTACCGGTCGGGCTGAAGGAGCTGCGCACGTTATGCGCGCCCGGGAAGCCGCTGGAGAACATGCAGATGCTAAAGCAGAGTCGGCTGAGCGTGAGCAGGGTGAGCGCCGACGAATGGCGCTACATAAACGAGTTGGCAGAGAAGAAGGCCTTAGAGGCCAAAAATTAAAGTCTGACACTCTCAGTGTCTTGTTCGGGAGTTGTGCGAATAGAATTGCATTTTATAAAGATCATATGCCTACTGACGGGTATCACGACTCCTCCAGCTTCCTCTTGGTGTGCTCCAGCACCGTGCGGATGCCCGCGTCCAGGTCCTCGAACCCGAGCAGCGGAGTGATCCACGCCATAGTCTTCGCCGCAAGGGCAGACTTGTCCTCCGTCTTCTCCAACACACTCCTGAGCCTAGACAACGCCTCCCTGAGCGCCCTGGGGAACTCGGGAGTGTTGTACTCCACCCCGATGAGCGCCTGCCTGACGTAGCAGCTGCACGTTGCGGGGTGCGCCGGATACGCCGCCGTCATGGTGTCGAGCACGTGTTGCACGAGCTTCGGCTGGCAAGACACCTTCGGAAACGCAGCAAAGACGTTGAAGAAGGCTTCCGCAGCCGGCGCGCCGGAAAAGGCCTGCTTTTGGGCAACATCAAACACCGCCATCGGAATCGCGCCATCCAGCGCCGGACTGTTCTCCATTTTCTGCACCGCTTCGTCGTCGAACACCTCTTTTGGCTTCGCCTTCCGAAACTGCGCGTCCGCGTCCGGCACCATGACCTCGTCCTCGTCGAGCTCGTCCTCGCTGTCGTCGTCGAACATCATGTTCCCGTCCTCGTCCACGCTGTTGGAAATCCTGATCGGCGCAGGGGCACCAGCAGCAGCGCCCTTCCCCCTGCCCTTCTTCGCCTCCATCCTCGCCAGCCACTCCATCTCGCAGCGCGCGTACTCGGCCCACACCTCCACCCCGGCGGTGCAGAACCTGCACCCGCGCATGAAGTAGCCCCTGGCACCATCCATATCCCCGTCGCCCGCCGCGCGCCTCCCCGCCAAGATCCACAGCGCCGGCTGGGCCGGGTGCATGCGCAGGGCGCGCGTGACGACCTTCCTCCACCGCTTGGTCGCTTTCACCTTGGCCGCGAAGTCGAGGTAGGCCAGCCACAGGCCGAGGTGGCCCGGGTGGCGCGTGACGGCGCGCTCGAAGATGGCGAAGGTGCGCGCCTGCGCCGCGTGCGCGGACGAGGTGCGGATGCGCAGCCGCTTGCACCGCGCCGCGCGCAGGGCGTCCAGGGACTGCTCCCACGCGGCGTAGGAGAGGAAGTCTTCCACCCGCGCGCGGGGGCCGAGGACGAGGTGTTCGTAGTCGGAGCGTTTGGTTACTAGGGTGCGGATCTCGTCCTTGGGAGGGTAATGTCAGAGTCATGTCCAGGATCCCAAGACCTAGGGGAACTGAAGGAGAACAGGAAAGTTGGTATTACCTTGGTGAAGATTTCCTTTTCCTCGAATTCGCGGAGCTGGGGGACCGCTCTCTCCAGGTAGAAGCGGGCTTTGTCCGCGACAGCCGCCATTTCAGCTATTGGTCAACGCTGTAAGGGTTGTGGTCTACGTAGATGGCGTGTATGGGGAGCCTGGAAGGAGCCCGGAAAGAGTGACTTCTGGTTGAGGATATTGGAGCTGAACGGCAAGAAACTTTTTAGTGGAGCACTACCTCACCTTCTCTCACCCCGGAACTTATCACCACTCACCGAGGTGAGAGTCCTTGCACAACATGATCTCCCCACATTTATGCCCGTGTATCACGTCAGCATCGAGCCATCGACGGACCTTCCCTTCCAATTTACGTATCGTATTTCAGGTGCTCTGCAGGGGTCGTTCAGGAACCCTATTTGGCGCCTTGGCGCAACGGTTTTGGGTGGGAAACTGGCGACGCGCTTCTGAAAATGCGCCGAGGTTCCCGGTCTTCCACATAAAACTTGCATCTGCTCCCTTCTTCCACGGTGTCTCTCTTCCCCGTCTGGGAGTTCTCTCTTTTGTCTGGCCTTTCTGTTGATGCCCCTCACCGTGTCGCGATAAGAATGGCGTCCCCCAAATACAAGGACAAGGACGCCGGCGTGGTGGTCGCCTTCAATGGCAGCTGGATCAGCTGGCTGCACACTGCTGCAGCATATGGTGTGTTGAAACAATGAGACTGCTATGATGTGGTCCGAGTCCATCTACTGATCCCCGCCGTGTCTACGTCTAGCTGCGTTCCTGCTTGCCCTGATCGTGGGCATGTCCCTTCACTACAAGAAGATTGTCCAGAACGAGCACTACGGCTACCCAGACGAGTGGTTCCCCTCCGTGTCGGCCACGATTGGCGATAGGTACCCTGAGCGATCCGTGTTTATGCTCTTCATCGCGATCACGTCCGGCCCCAGATTCGCCCTTGTCGGTCTGTGGTACCTCCTGACCGCGAAGCCCGGCCGCACCCTACCAAAGGTCGTCGCTGGATTTGGCCTCTTCAGGACTCTCACATGTGGTGGATGGACCTACATCACGTCGACTGACGACCACGACTGGCACGACATATTTATGATCTCGTACCTCATCGCCACGATCCCCTGGACGTTTGGATGCCTTGCCCTGAGCCCGCCGAACCCGCGGGCCATCAAGCTGCGGAAGTACTTCGCGGGCGCGTTCTTCGGCACTCTCGTCCCGCTGGTCTACTTCTTTATCCAGCACAAGGTCCACCGCGTTGCCGGAGGTGAGTCTCGCAGATACAACACACAGCTCGAGTGACGCAACGTATTGACACTCGCTGCAGCCTACACGATTTACGCGTTCTTCGAGTGGTCCCTGGTCCTCCTCGACGTGGCGTTTGACGCGGTGAGCGCGCTCGACTTCGATACCTTTGAGGTCGTGATCAAGGATGTCAAGGGTGCGAGCAAGGGGTACGTGCAATGGCTTCCGAAATAGCGTTCCGACGAGATGCTTGTACAATACCGTCTGGCTATGAGCAGAGTGCAATATAACGAGATGATGATTCTAAAGGTCTGTCTGTCTAGTGCCAACAAGTCGTCCGTGCCGACCGCCGTGCTTGAGAAGGAGTAAGCCTTGCCCTGGCCGAGGCTGTCTGTGATGCTCTGGCTGACGAGGTGACACAGGAAGGAGAGGGCTACTGGAGGTGTCTTCTCGGCCGGATACAGCACGAGCGACGCTCTGGACATAGCCGCTGATGTCTACCACGGCGTAAGCACGCGTCACCCATACTTTGTGGTCTCTCAGCTCACAGTAGTCTAGTTCGTCTTCTGGTCGGTGTTAACCAGTCTTGGTCTTGTCGTTTGGTGTAAGTCACGTAAGAGACTCGGCGGTGCGATTGACCTTACTGACGGGTGCCCTAGACTTCCCTCTGTGGCACATGGGCATCTCCGGCTATGAGGCCCTCGTCATGTCGACCGTCTCTCCGTTTCTGCTGGCTATCAAGCCACTTCGCTCTCTCATCGTCAGGAATCTCCGGATCGCACACTTGCTGTCGCTGGCCGGCGTGCTGGCATGGCTCGTCAAGAAACCCGAGTACCGTCTCTTCACCGTCGGATTCGGCGTCTCCATGGGCTGCCTCGCGTGGGCGGCGACCTTCTACTCCGAGTCCGTGCATGGCCCGAGGCTCGAATCCAGGATCCTCGCTTTCATTGTCGGCCTGCTCATGTCGGCCATCGTCAAGTTCGCCTGGCAGACGAACAACCCTATCTGGCCCATCATGCACGCGGAGAACGGCGGGTACAACGGAATCGGCTTCGCCCTCGCCGTCTTGGCCGCACTGAGATTCACCCGCAAGGCCCCCCTGCAGGCCGACCACGCCGTGGAGAAGAAGGGCGGCTCGTCCCTGCTCTCGGCAATCAGCATCGGCGGCCTCGTGTTCGGGCTGCACTCGCTGCTGTCCGACACAAGCACCATGATCCTGTGGGTGTGGGACGGCTACCCGATCCGCGGCCCCGTCGCCAACGTCCACGCGTGGTACACCATCGCCGCGATGAGCGTCGGCGTCGTCGCGGGCGTCTTCGCGCAAGACATTGTCACGACCTGGTCGGCCTACGGCGCTGCCTGCGTCGGTGCCGCTCTCCTCACCTTCTACAGCCGGTGGCTGGGCTACTACGGCGGCCTGGTGCTCGCGGCCTACCTCATGGCCGTCTCCGTCCCGCTGATCGCCAACGCGTCGCGCAAGTCCCCCGCCGTGACCTTCGGGCTCGGCTTCTTGATCTACAACTTCCTCGTCCTCTTCCACGTCTGGGTGGTCGCCTACGCCTTTGTCCCCGGCGGCCCTCTCGTCCGCGAGCACACGGACTGGATCATGACCACGACGATGCTCGCCATCGGCGCCGGCGTCTGGGACCTCACCTCACAAAACACGGCCGCCAACAAAAAAGCCCGCGCCCGCCGGTCGACCGCCAACCCGCACAGGAAGTACCACCTCGGCGCCCTGGGCGTGCTGAACGTCGCGTTCCTGGCGGCGGCCTTCCTGCGGTTCCCGACCAACGACTACAAGCCGTACCACCCCGAGGACCGGGTGATCACGGCGGGGATCTGGACGATCCACTTCAGCCTCGACAACGACATGTGGTCGTCGGAGCGGCGGATGCGCGACCTCATCCGCGAGATGGAGCTGGACGTGGTCGGCTTACTGGAGAGCGATCTGCAGCGCATCATCATGGGCAACCGCGACACGACGCAGTTCCTGGCCGAGGATTTGGGGATGTACGTCGACTACGGCCCCGGCCCCAACAAGCACACGTGGGGCGCCGCGCTGCTGTCCAAGTTCCCCATCGTCAACTCGACGCACCACCTGCTCCCGTCTCCGGTCGGCGAGCTGGCGCCGGCCATCCACGCCACGCTCGACGCGTACGGCACGCTGGTGGACGTGTTCGTGTTCCACTCGGGCCAGGAGGAGGACCCGGAGGACCGCCGCTTACAGAGCGAGTACCTCGCCAAGCTCATGGGGTCGAGCACCCGGCCGAGCATCCTGCTCAGCTACCTCGTCACGACGCCGCTGGAGGGCAACTACAACACGTACGTGTCGGACACGAGCGGGATGCACGACGTGGACCGGTCGGACTGGGACCGGTGGTGCGAGTACATCCTCTTCAAGGGGCTCAGGAGGGTCGGGTACGCGCGGGTTAGTCGGAGTACCATCACCGACACGGAGCTGCAGGTGGCCAAGTTCGTGGTGCCGGCGACGGCTGAGGATAGTGCGTACGCGTGGGGCGTGGACGAGGGGCTGAGGGATCGGAGGGTGGCCGAGCAGGAGGTGCCGGCGGGTTGGAGGTTTCCGGCGCTGTTTAGGGGAGAGGGCGTCCGGGGCCATCGGTATCATGTCTTTGACGAGCCGAGGTATTATAACTTCTGAGACGGATGGACATGGTAATGAGATGAGACGAGATGAAAAGTTGTGTTCAGAATGATGATGATGGTTGTGGGATGGTCAGGGTTAGGGGCCACGCGGTAGTGAGTGGCTGGGATGGAGAAGGAGGAGGATATGATGGAGTCTCTCCTTTGTATCACGGCTTGTACGACAGACGGTTACAGGCCGTGAATGTTCATAATCTAATAGGAGGAGCAATTGAGTTGAGTTGACTATACCCCAGCGGTCATCACCATGGGTCTGATTTGCCTGTTACCGGCATGTTGACTTCAAGCCACAAGGGTTCGTTCAGCTTACTTGCGGCTTGTTCTTGGCCAGCCATATCGGGTCATCGAGATCATCTCATCTCAGAGACCCGTACTGTGCAAAGTGTATAAGAGCTAATGTAAGCTAAATATCTCGCTGTTCTCCTTGCAATCACATTCTGACATCTACATACAGATACACAGTACTCCGTGCACAGTACGTTACCTAGTGTAGGTTTACAAGCATGAAAGTTGGAACTGAATCCGGGGTGACCCCACTTCTCCGCAATTGAATGGATGCTTCGGTCTGATCCACCGTGATAAAGGCAGGGAAACGGCCAATCCCACCTTCCCTTCGTATAATAGTAGACAAGGTAAGCATGATTTCACAAGCGTCACGGGTTCACCGCATCGGCATGCAAGCAGTTTGTCATAGCCCATCCCTTGTAACTGTGCTACACAGTTATTCCGCGGCTTTCCGCGCTGAGGAGAGACGTTCCAGAGACAGAATGACGACGGCTGCTCGGCACAACCACCGGGCGATAAGCTGATAAGGAACGATACACCACAGTAAGGCCGCGAGAAGCCGAAGGGTGTAAGTCGATGATGGGAAGTGGAAAGTGAGGGACCCCGTGGCTCCTGCCGTACAAAGAGGCTGATTTATGGCGGCGCTCCTTCCCTCTATGCTTACCCTCCATTTTCAGGGAAGGTACCTTCCTTAGACACTCTTATTTCTCTCTCCGGATGTGACTGCCTGCTGTTCCCAAGTGTAACACCCTCGACATCACCATGGTTGACATCACCACACACACGAGCATGGCCATGGGTCATCTCTACTTCTGGCTCGCCGTCCTGGCCGGATCAGGAGCTGTATATGTGAGTCGCAATCACTTCCTTCACATCACCCAACAGAAACTAATAACGAGAGACAGACAACATGTCTGGCCCTCTACCGCCTCTACTTCCACCCCCTGGCCAAATACCCGGGTCCCCTTCTCGCGAAGCTGACGGACGGCTACATGCTCTACCACGCCTGGCGCGGCGACCGGCACCTCGAGTTCTGGCGCTTACATCAAAAATACGGCCGGTGCGTGCGCTTCGGCCCCAACAGCCTGAGCGTCGACTCGGCCGCCGCCCTCAAGGACATCTACGGCTTCCGCGCCAACGTGCGCAAGTCCGAGTTCTACGACGCCTTCGTGCACCCGGCGCCCAACACGCACAACGTGCGCGACAAGGACGTCCACGCGCGCAAGAGGCGCGTGCTCAGCCAGGCCTTCAGCGACAGCGCCATCCGGGGGGTCGAGAGGTACATCCTCGCCAACGTGCGGACGTTCTGCGACGCCGTCGGCGGCGGCAGGACGACGAACGGCGAGACGGAGACGGGGTGGACAGGACCAAAAAACATGGCCGACTGGTGCAACTGGCTGGCCATGGACATCTTGGGGGACCTGTGCTTCGGCAAGGCCTTCCACATGCTCGAGCGGCCCGACAACCGGTACGCCATCGACCTCGTCGGCGCCGCGGCCTCGCGCCACCTGCTCTGCGGCACGATGCCCGTCGTCAACGCGCTCAGCCTCGACAAGGTGCTGTTCCGCCGCATCGCGGCGGGGCGTGCCCGGTACATGGCCTACTCGCGCGCGCAGCTGGCGGAGCGCACGCGGCTGGGCGAGGAGGACACGGACCGCCGCGACTTCTTCTACCACCTGCTGCGGGCCAAGGACCCGGAGACGGGCAAGGGGTTCTCGATGCCGGAGCTGTGGGGCGAGTCGAACCTGCTCATCATCGCGGGCTCGGACACCACCAGCACGGCCATGGCGGCGACGCTGTTCTACCTCGTCCGCGACGCCCGGGCGCTGGCAGAGGTGACGCGGGAGGTGCGGAGTGCGTTTGACGACGTGGAGGAGATCAGCCAGGGACCGAAGCTGGGCGGCTGCGCGTACCTGCGGGCGTGCATCGACGAGGCGATGCGGCTGAGCCCGTCGGTCGGCGGCGTGCTGCCGCGGGAGGTGCTCCCCGGCGGGGCGACCATCGACGGCGAGACGGTGCCCGCCGGCGTGGTGGTGGGCACGCCGCACTACGCCATCCACCACAACCCGGAGTACTACCCGCAGCCGTTCGCGTTCGTGCCGGAGCGGTGGATCGCGGGGGCCGAGGCCGCGGTGCTTGGCGGTAAGGTGGTATCGGAGGCTGATGTGACGCGGGCGCAGAGCGCGTTCTGTCCGTTCTCTATCGGGCCGAGGGGGTGTATTGGCAAGGGGTTGGCGTATCTGGAGATGACGACGACGCTGGCGAGGGTGCTGTTCTTGTACGACGTGCGCCGGGCTGTGGGCGTCGTTGATCCCGGCGAGGGGAAGGTAGGCGCGGAGTGGGGGCGGGATCGGGTTGGGGAGTACCAGCTTGTCGACACGTTTACGAGCCTGAAGGATGGTCCTTTGGTGGAGTTTCGGAGGAGGATTTGATCATGCTCGCTAATGTCGAAGTCGTGTTGTACGGCGAAAGCAGGAAGCGCATACCATGATTGGTCTGTACATACTTGAAGCTTGTACTGCTATACTCGACAAGGTATACCCCTACATCTGGTCCAGATCTTGCTGGCAACTAATCTCAGGGGTAGCCAATATGTGGTCATCTATTCACCGCGGTAGATTCCTCGATAGTGCGGGGATGCGGCAGACCACCACGAGCTTCCGGCAGGATATCAATCTACCTCCACTTCCTGACTTGGTCTGTTTCGAGTGATTTCCGCCAATCTGGTATCAGCTGTGGTGACATCGTACATGTACAACGAAACCAGACCCGGGGTCGGAGAGCGAGCCGTTTCAGGAACATGTCCCCCATCATCGGGGCAGCCGGAGCCGGGACTCTCCTCCCGCGTAAGGAGGGATACGACTCTTCTCTCACCAAGTGATCAGACGATCTACCATTGTGTAGATTCTTCACGCAACATGCCGGCGTTGAGTCATGGATCGTACCTTGATCAGGCGGAATATAGTGCAGGAGAAAATGGTGGTCATCGAGTTCCATGCTCGACAGCTTGCACCTTCGGCTGCCAATGTCCCGGCAATATGCCATCAATCAACCGACTGCTAATCGACCCCAATATGGCAAAACCACATAATAAGATCCACGGACATCCCGATTTTCCAATGTGAGGAACCTCGTCTCCCAGGTTTCCCGGCGCAACTGCAGACCCAACATCCAACATGGTGAAGTTCCGCATCCTGGCCGCCCTCACGGCGGTCTTCGCCAGCACCTCATCGGCAATCCCCACGCAGCAGGCAGCGAGCTGGCCAAACGGCCCCTTCGTCACCTCGGGGCGCTGGATCCGCGACGCCTCCGGCGCCAACGTGACCTACGCGGGCGCGAACTGGCCCGGCGCCGCCGACGTCATGATCCCGGAGGGGCTGCAGTACCAGTCCGTCGAGGCCATCGTGTCCAAGCTCAAGAGCGTCGGCATGAACGCCATCCGCCTGACGTACGCCATCGAGATGATCGACCAGATCTACGCCAACGGCGGGAAGGACGTCGCCATCTCGACGGCGCTGACAAAAGCGCTCGGGGCCACCAACGGGCCCAAGGTGCTCGCGCAGATCGTCGCCAAGAACCCGCAGTTCAGCGCCGAGACGACGCGGCTGCAGGTGTTCGACGCCGTGGCGGCCGAGTGCGCGAGGCAGCAGATCTACGTGCACCTGGACAACCACATCTCCAAGGGCATGTGGTGCTGCTCGACGGGCGACGGGAACGGCTGGTGGGGGGACACGTATTTCTCGACGGCCAACTGGACGAGGGGGCTGGCGTACATGGCGAACCATGTGAGTCCTTCATCAATACCTTAGATAATAGCACTCAAACGTTCAATAGAAGTAGAGCATGTACTGACACGCAAACAGGGCAAATCCTGGCCAAACCTGATGTCGATGTCCCTCCGCAACGAGCCGCGCGAGCCGACCAGCGCAGCGGCCAAGAGCACGTACAACTGGCAGTCGTGGTACACCTACGTCAGGCAGGGCGCGGACGCCATCCACTCGGCCAACGCAGACGTGCTCATCTTCCTCTCGGGCCTCGGCTTCGACACCACCCTCACCCCCGTGGTGCAGGGCACGGCGCTCACCCCGGGGTCGGGCCGGTTCGCGCTGTCCGACTTCGCGGGCTACGGGGCCGACAAGCTGGTGCTGGAGCTGCACAACTACGAGAACAGCGCGACCAGCTGCTCCAGCCTGCAGGGCAACCTGAACGGCAACGGGTTCTCGGCGCTCGCCGCAAACAAGTTCCCCGTCATGCTGACCGAGTTCGGGTTCCAGATGGACGCGTCGACGTGGAAGGGCGTGTACGCCAGCTGCCTGGCCAGCTTCCTGCCCGCGCAGAAGGCGGGCTGGTTCATCTGGGTGCTGGCGGGGAGCTACTACATCCGGTCCGGCACGCAGGACTACGAGGAGGGCTGGGGCCTGCTGTCGCACGACTGGTCGACGTGGAGGTCGCCTTCGTATGTGAATGGGCAGTTGCTGGCTATGGTTAAGAACACGCTTGCTTAGAGAGTGTGAATAACGGGGAGATGAGACTGGGAGCGTTTTGTGTGGCGTGTTAGCTGTATATCGGTCTGTTGTTGTCCATCAGTCATGGGTTGTATGGGAGCAGTACATGTGTAGTACGTGGGCCATATGTTCATAAGCAAAGTTGCTACTGTGAGACCATGCCATCAGGTGTAGCCACTCGAGAGAATGAGGGCCTCGTATATGGTAAGAATTTGCAAGAGAGCGTGGTAGACTGGTAGTGGTGTTTCCGGTGCCACGTTACCCGACTTGTCTGCATACTCGTAAGGCGCTAGTGAAAAGCAATCTAAATGCCTCAGTCTACAGCAGATACCAGTGTGCTTTAGTGCAGAATTGTGTCAATTAGGCTCGCTTGATTGTCTCTGGTGTGAAACATAAATGGTATCATAACATATGGTTGCTTGTCTTTCATATCTCCCC